>CAJUYI010000013.1:353302-376123 GCA_910591695.1 Galerucella pusilla | reverse complement strand
GTGCGTCATAGGCGTAACCAGATTAGAAAGGGATAATTGTTATTTAAATTATCAGATGTTAAAAATCTCTTCAATAAGGCAATATCTGAAGTGAAAATTGGCAAAAATGTATTAGACACGTTACAGAAATAGAAAAAAAAAATGTGGGAGCTAGATAACATAATTGATATTACTACAGAGTCCATTGTAATTTCTCTAGAATCAGATGGTGAATCTTCTGAAACAGAGTGCGAGGAACCATAACTTTAAAATTATTAATTTATGTACTTTAATTTTATTTTTAGACTTTTATTTTTTAAGATTTAATATTGTCGTATTTTTTGCATGTTGCTCGTCAAATGTTATCCTTGCGGTTGGTTTTTTTTTCTCATATACCCTACTTAATTGTTTTTTTAGCTCCACATATTAATTTATAAATAATTGTAATTATCTGTACATATTATATACATATTTTGTAAATAAACATATGCCTAAAACAAAATGCCTAAAATAATATTGACTTTTTCTTCATTTTACCCAAATTAAATTACTACTTACGAATTATGTTTATCTATCTAAAATTGGTAATCTAGGTATAAATAACTAAAACAAATTAAATATTTCTATTTCCATATTAATTTAATTTTGTAAACGCGCACGTCTATGGTTTACTGCCTTTTACACTGATAACTGCAAAACATTTCTGGGAATTTACTCTCTCTTGATTTTCAAATAAGGTATAATTAAGTGAAAAAGAGCGTATTGAAATTTCAATGATGATCGGTTATGGTGATCGTGTTAGAACTCATGAAGAATAAGTGTGTCATATTTTCAATAATTTTCAACCGGAGAGAAATAATATGTCACTGTTAAACAAAATATTGCAATCGATTTGGAAGAATCAACTCAAACTTCCACCACAAATTTAGCACTAAGCCATGGTATCAGTCGACGTTCTGTAGGAAAGATATTAAAAAGTGAAAAGTATCATCCGTATAAGTTGGTTCAAGAATTGTCAGACGTTTATTTTAACAGACGGCTGGAATTTTGCGAACGGCTAATGGACATCTGTAATGTCGACGAAAATTTTGCTTCCAACATAGTTTTTTCCTATGAGGCAACTTTTTGTTTAAATGGAACAGTTAATCGCCATAACACAAGGTATTGGTCAAATGAGAATCCTCATTGGATTCATGAAGCACATACCCAGCATCCACAGATGTTAAATGTTTGGATGGGAATTGTCGAAAATAGGCTTATAGGCCCATTTTTTATCGACGCAAACTTGAATGATATTTGGATCTACTTTATTCCTGCACTCCAACAGAATGGGCAATTACCACAAAATGTTTGCTTTCAACAAGATGGAGCACCTTCTCACTATGATAGATGGGTTGGGGATTTTTTGGATGCGAATTTTCCAAATCGATGGATTGGACGTAGAGGATTCATAGAGTGGCCTGCTCGTTCTCCGGATCTTAGCCCGTTTGATTTTTTCTTTGGGGTTATCTAAAATCACGTGTTTGCGTTAGACGACCTACAAACTTACAGGAATTGAATTGAAAGAATTATTGATGAATGTGAACTAATACGTGGAGAAGTCTTGGAAAGAGTGACTCGAGAATTTGTTGATAGGATGGCATATTGTCAGGAAGTAAACGGCAAGCATTTTGAACATTTGAAGTAATTTTGTTTCTCATTATTCTAAAATAATGAAATGTACGCACCTATTGTACAACTAACAGTGAGTTATTCCTCGTTTTTACAAATTCTTTCACAATAAACTCAGTATGTATGAATTCAAAATAACAAGGTCTTTCAAAATCTATAAAAATATATAGGGTGTCCCATTTAAATGAAAGAAGTTGATGGCATTTCCGGTTAAACTGGAAGTATATTATTAACAAAAAAATGTACATCAGATGCATTTTGTTCCATTGCACTTACCTACAAATTTTCATAAAGATCGTTCTTTTCGTTTAACAGATATTTACTTGGTTCCATACTTTATCCCAACCCCGTATATTGTCAAATAACTCTTCTACTACATTGTGGTGTTTAGTGCAGATATTTTTACTGTTTTATAAATTTTTTCCATTTCTTTTCGCCAGTTCCCAATTTTTTAGCTTTTCTTTCCGCTGTAATATTTTTCCTATTCCCTCATCCATAGTCTTTCTGGAATTACCCATTACCTCCTTTTTTATTCTTTTGAATTTTCGCTCCCCGTATTTTTTTAGTTAATATGACCTCCTCCCATACGATGCAAATCTCCCCACCAGCCAAGTTATGTTTCCTCAATACACTCCAAAGTTCACTGTATTTCCAGTTCTTCTTTAATTATTGTGTTTCTCATCTTTTTTGTTACTTTTCTCATTTGCCTTAGATACTTCATTTCAACCGCTTGTATTTTACTCTTTTCTGTTTTATTGAGCATCCAAGATTCACAGCCATGCGGTAACAGTGGTATGTACACATATTTAAAGTCCTTGTTTTCCCTGCTTACTTCTTGGTAGCGATAAAGATTGAAGGAAAATAGGTATCACGAATTTATGGCATTTGAGTTTAAAAATAAAGAAACGAAAATTCAAAAAACCTTCTTCATAATTGCATAGAATTTACGTATGGTCAACTTATATTATGGCTCAATTTGATTCGGCTTATTGATAAATATACAGAAACATAATGATAGCTAACCGAAGTAGTGCTTAGTATGTGACTCTTATTTTTCTTGTATGGCAATTGACAATCGTTCCATAAATCCAATATTTTACACGGAAGGCGAAGAAAGGACGATAAAATCAATTGGAGACAACCCCTTCACAAGGTAAACCTTAAAATTTTCACCCCGAGCCGCCACTGCAATCAATAGTTTTCATCATAATTCAACACATATCGCTTCCCGACTAACTGATACAGATCAAGGTGTAACTAGAACAAAAACCTAACCTAGCTTATATTAACTAAATGAAACTCAACAATGGAGAGACTAGAAACTGGAGAGGGTGATGCTCCGGAGTATTATTTAATTAATTTTAAAGTAATAATCTACATGAAAAAAGCTATGTCCATTAGTCAGTTTGTTTCAAACTGTTCTAATTAATGTACTTATAGACCTGGAGCCGAGATGGTCTTTGGGAGCTGATAGACAACGTTATTCCCCACTTTGAGTTCCCAGTATGGCATCCCAAAAGTGTAGCTTTCATGGTGGTGAAATTAATAACCATGCCCCTGAATCGTAGGACCTACTTTAATTCTTGTTTTATGTCGGCAAGGTGGTCACCAAAGTCCGCGAACCATGCCAGACCATACTGGCATTAGGTCTGATCATTAGTTTAACGATAAACTTTAATTATATTACATCACCAGTGACCTCGATAATCTATTAGTACGCATTTTCAGAAAAATGTGATCATTTAAGAACATTTTGTCCGCCATATTAGATCCGGCATGTTTGATCATTAATTTGTTTTCATCAACTTCAGAAATATTTACCCCAAAAACCTGTATACACTGTGTTATTTATAATATGCGACATAGGGATTCCTGTACAAAACTGTCAAACGCGAGCTAACTTTTTTACCAAATAGCGTTCATAACAGATTTGGAAAGGTCGTTGAAATATAAGTTCAAATTCACTTTTAATTTTCTTAAATTCGCTCTAGTTTGATGAAAAAGTGGATAGTTAAGTTCAAAAAAGTTGAATTTCATTTTTATACCACTTTTGAATACTCTATATCTCGTAGGGCGTAGAATAGCCAGCAGAGCACGGAAAGTTTGAAAGTTAAACTTGAAGTATGGCGGTTCGATTCGCCGCTGTGGTGAAATTTTTTTCTTTTTGTTTTCAGTTCTTTCTCACAATTGTTGTCTAAAAAACATTGAATTCAAAATAAAGTAAAGTTATTTATTTATTCATTAATAATGTACGGCGGAACTTTTATAATCGCTTGGGACACTGTTTAGCGGCAAACGGAGAACAATTTGAGTATTTGATTAAATACATTTTTTAAACAAATAACTTAGCTTTATTTTGAATTGAATGTTTTTTAGACATAAATTGTGAAAAAAGAACTAAAAACAAAAAGAAAGATATTTCACCAGAGCGGCGAATCGAACCGCCATACTTCAGACTTAACTTTTAAGCTTCTCGTGCTCCTACCCTGCTTGCTACTCTGCATAAAGTATTCGAAAGTGGTATGAAAATGGAATTCGAGTTTTTTAAACATAACTATCCATTTTTGTTATAAAAACAGAGCAAATTTAAGAGAATCAAGAGTACATTTGATCTTATGTTTCAACGACCTTTCCAAATCTGTTATTATATTTTATTTGGTAAAAGAGTTAGCTCGCGTTTGACAGTTTCGTACAGGAATCCCTATATCGCATCTTACAAATAACAAAGTGTATACACATTTTAAGGACAATCTGGACATTTTTTGTCCGACATTTTTATTTTTACAATTTTGACGTCAAATTCGTAATAAGCGACCTCGAAAATATATTGAATACAAGTTTGGAAGCAATTCTGATCAGCCCTTCCAGAGCGTCGCCAAAAAAAATTGCAAATTCCTTCATGTCATAGAAAAGATCAGAACGAGTGGAAGGCATCTCGTGAACTCGTCTATTATTTCGAAGATGTCAAAATCAACTTTGAAAATGATTGAAGGAAAGTTTTTCATGTTAATTTTAAAGTAAGTCGAACACACGCGTGGTCGAACACACAATCGGGAACTTTAAGGAATGTTTCCTATAGAAAGCGGTGCAGAGCAAACTAGAATTTTTTTTAAAGCAAACGTAGCAATCAGGCATTAGTGACCGAAAGTTTTGTACACGAAATATAAGAAAATCGGCTTAGGTTTATGCATAAATTGCGGTATAATAATACATTCGAAAACTGATATACTTAAATGTAGTTTGGTATATTTTTCAAATATATAGAGAATTATTTATGAACTTTACTTTATTTCAAAATATCATGAGACACTGTTATACAAATATGTTTGTAGTTGTTTTATAGTTATAGTATCATAAATTTTGTAGGTTTCAAGGAAAAATACACTAGTAAACAATGACATAACACAGCCCAACTTTAAAAATGGTCGAAAAAAAATTAGCTAGAGTGGAATTCACATCCAGAAGTGCAGGGATCTCATTCTTTTTATCCTAACTTAATCTGAAATTGTAAATAAAAAGCTTGAGGTCATTTAAAGGGATTATCCATATTGTTATTCTATTTCAGCGAATTTTAAATAATTCTAAATGAAAAATAAAAAATCCAAAAATCCGAGAAACTAATGAATTTATGATTTTAGTAGGTAAAGAATGTTTATGCAAAATTCTAAGTAGATTGGAACAAGGAATCACGTTGTCTCATAGAAATTTCGCCTCCGTCCTAAATCTAATGTTGTAGTCATATTAAAACAACTTACCTTCTATCACAAACAAGTAGCCATTCGGTGGCTCTCGTATTACCATAAAAAGTGTCATCGAACACATAGGAATCACATTTATACGACAATTTTGAAGTACTGTTTATCAAGGAGCATTTATCGTAATGTCCCGAGTCCATAACTGGAAAATATCTGGATAAAAGTGTATCATTCAGTTGTGTATACGTTTTATTTACATCGTAGTCAGGAATTTCACATCTGAAAGAGAATTAAAATAATAAATTTTCATTTCAATGTTCATTACAACAAAGTTAAGTTAACTTATATCAAATTCTATTACATTTACAGGGTAAATTAACATTTGCATCCAATAACGAGTTTCCATTGATGGAACATGATAATAAAAGTGAGTGGTTCGTGTTTATGCATGTCAAAATATGTTTTGCATGTCTAATTTTTTTAAATGGAAAGTTCAACATTGAATCATAAATCTGTTTTTTGCGAGTTTTTACGATACTTATCGAATTAAGATAATTTTCCATAGAATAGTCTATTTATAGTTTATAACAATGAATCTCCTCCTTAATAGTTTCACACATACTTAGGTACGGAAAACCGTTTTAATATCATATAAGTGCTATACAAAATTTAATGATATAATTCCAGCAAATTGGCGACCAGGTGACTCAATGATAGCTTCAGCATGAACATATTCAATTTTGTGAAGTAATAGGTGTTAAGTATTTACTTAGGTTTATATGTATTTTTATTTTGTAGTAATTACAAAAAAGTCAAAATGACAAGAAAACTTCACGTAAGAGAAATGTCTGAAAACAAAACTAAACAAATATATCATAACAACAAGTTCTTAGACATCATAAAATCCTCTCTTGTAAATTTAAACTATGAGTCTGTCTGGATTCTGGCGTAACCTAGTGCTTCTTCGCAATGTTGATGTGGGTTGTGCTATGGGTATCGTTGTGGATACTGTTTCACTTTCAGATTGTTCTAGGAGTACATTCGTTGTTTCATTTTCACTTTTAGATTCTTCTGGTATCTTAGCGCTCAGCTTTTCCTCTACACTAGAATCATTAAAATGTGAAAACTCAGGTACCCAATAAAATTCGGGTGGGGTAGTTTTGGGAATTACTTTAGTAGACGCAATTTGATTTACATGCCTCCTTACTATTCGATTGTTGACTTCAACTTTATAAATGAGAGAACTTTCTCGTTGTAGAATTTTACCAAATTCCCATAAACAGGTCTTTTTTTTATCATAATTCTTAACTCTGACAGTCTCACCTATCTTAAATACAGGAATACTGGAATTTTGGATGATTTCGAAGGGTTCTTGGAATCTAACTAAATCTAATTTTGTTCTTATTTCCCTTCCCATTAATAACTGAGCCGGTGATTGGTTTGTAGTTGAATGAGGAGTTTTTCGATACTGCATAAGAAAATTTTGAAGTTTCAGTTCTAAATCGGTAGATTCATTTCCCATTTTTTTAAGGGCTTCCTTCATTGTTCCTACATATCTCTCCACCTGGCCATTGGAAGCTGGATGGTAAGGTGCGGTAAATTTGTGAATTATTCCATTGATTTTAAGAAAATTTTTAAACTCAAAAGATGTAAAAGTACCTCCATTATCGCTTACTATGGTTACTGGTAATCCAAAACGTGCAAATACACTACGAAGAATTGAAATAGTTTTTGAAGTCTTCAAGGTATTTGTAATAAAAATTTCTGGCCACTTTGAAAACGCATCACAAATAATTAAAAAGTATGCTCCTTGGAAAGGACCGGCAAAATCAATATGTAATCGTCGCCAGGGTTCTTTCGGAGTTTCCCAGCAATGAAAAGGAATTTGAGCTGCAGATCGCTGCATAGACTGGCAATGTAGACATTTTTTTGCCATATCCTCAATATCCAAATCAATCTTGGGCCACCAAACAAATGACCTAGCCAGAGCTTTCATTCTTACTATACCAGTATGCGCTTCGTGTAGTTCTTCTAAAATCCTTTGCCGTAATTTCTCTGGTATGACTATGCGAGATTCTTTAACAATGGTACCTTCGTTTAACGAAAATTCAACATCTCTTCCTTTGTACCCAAGTTCTTCAATCTTCCTGATTCAAAAGAGATTCAGTTTTTGCAAACTACAAGTCTAACTACTTTCCAAAATCAAATTAAACCTTCTACATCATAACAACAAGTTCTTAGACATCATAATAGGTAATCTAAATTTCACCTTTATAAGGAAAAATGAGACAGCAATGTACCCATTGTCAAGGGTTACAAAAAAGGAAATTGAGAGCCTTAAAAAAATACTGATTCCGGAAATATAAAAATTAGTTTTATAGCTCTCAAGTCTTAACTACTCAACTAAATATTTCAATACTGCCTGACTATCTGAGAGTATAAGGATCTTTTGGCCTTTCGATGCTCATTTGCAAACACATAGATTTCCTCCTGGGATGCTTATGCGAAGCGTGGACATTGCACCTGTGTTTATCACTGTGTTCTACAGTTCCTATATGAGTATTAGATCAGTCAGTGTACCACAACAACGTTCCTTTCTAAATGCATGCTTCCAACACATCACAGTTAAGATAGATATTGTATGGTTGGTTGTCGTTAATTGTGGCCAACATGTTGTCTTATTTCTAGAAGGGAGTTTGGGAATCATTTGAGATTCTGGAATGATTATGAGTGTTGGTTCCTTTGTTCTAATTCCTATTGCATTCCAGCCTGTATGCAGTCATTCTCGCTTCCGTCCGAACACACAGAGCAAGAGACGAAATATTGAGTATGGTTTCTACTGCGGTAGTCGGGATGCTTTTCATCAAACTCCTTAGGCGAATACAATCAAACCTCTGAAGTTTTAATAACTAATGTTTGACTTTCCTTTGATCTGCTTTTGGCTACCATTCTAAAATGCTTAATAGGTGACCATGGATCTCACCACGGTAGTGTGCACCCAGTGTACGATCCGTGGATTCAATCCCTATAGGTTTCTTATCGCATACTGATGTTGAGGAATAGAAAAATTAGTTTATTGTCCTTAAACAATACTGATACCCGACATTATCGATCTTCTCCATCGAGGTACCTCAATAAAGAATGTTAAAAACAAAATTTTATCAAGATTATAGAATTTTTGATAGTTTTCAAAACTTATTCAAGGACGATCGGGTGAAAAATAGTTTTTTTCATATTTTACAGTCTTACCTAAATTCTGGAACTGCAGCTACCGTAACTAGAGACATCATGTTGATACCGGCTGTTAAGGCCGATAAAATATGAAGGGTGAATTGCCATGCTTGGTATTTTCCGAAGTCACCTGAAAATTAAAACAAAATTAAATATAAGAATAATGTGCAAGTCTACGAGCTTATAAATTGCAAAAAGTTTTATATTAGGTTAGTTTAACACGAAAAAACTTGCTACACCGATTCCGTCAACTGCCAAGTATTGATACACAACTGTTAAATTTTGAGCACACTGCGTTATTCAACTTGTAGTTGACAGCCATCGCAACAAGGTAATCTCGGGTATTTCAAAAGAAAATATGATAATTATTTTGGGCCACAGCATTCAAAACCTGTACAGTTTTAGTTTTCAAGCCTCGAGTATTTTGATTGATAGTGAATGAGACTTATTTGTAATAGAACTTGATTTATATCTGGAAGTATTCAAATTTATAGAGGCAATCAAAGCAGTTGACGGTAATTGCTATGTTTGAAGAAGCATCTAAATATCTTGTTCATCTCAGTATAGTTAACGCATTTGTCTTGTTCTCAAACATCATCACTCAGATCAATATTATCATCTGACAATTTAAATCAATTCGTATATATATTTTTTGGATGTTGCAGTACACTGCTTTAAATCATGGGGCTCCCTACAAATAGGGCAATATTGAGTACAATTACTGGATGAATGGTTAAGGCATTTGTACACCGTCGTACTGAACATCCTGGACGTTTAGTATCGCTGCCTATTATATCAAATGAGACGGTTCACACCGCGCGTCCAGAACGTTTCGAACGTCCTTGACGTCCGCGACGGTTTTCGGAGGATTGCTCGGCGAGTGATTTTCTGCAAACGTCCAGCCCGTCCACGGCCTAGCGCATGCGCAATGGACACTTCAGAACCACGCGCTCCGATGCACTCATTTATGCAAAACCCCGCGTCATCTCAGTGTGTTTGTTGTTGCTGGTGTTTTGTGCGTTTGTACCATGGAAGCGTTGTTGGAGGAAGTTTGTGATCATCCTGTAACCTCTTCCGTTTTTTATTTATGGGATGTATCCATTTACTTATTTCTGTTGACGAATATAATAATAATAATAAGGCGTCACTATAACTACTCGACTCGTTCATCCACGGAACAGAACACCCCGGTCTCACACCAAGGAACTGGCGGTAAAGACATCTTTGCACTGACTGATCCTCATGAGCGAACAAGTGGACGTTTGGTACGTTGAGGCTGGGCGGTGTGAAAGGGGCGAAACGGTCCAAACGTCCAGGACGTTCAGTACGCCGGTGTGCAAAGGCCCATAATCATTGCAAATAACCTGAAACTCCTTTTTGCAACCTTCACAAGAAATGCTGGGTCTTATTCGAAGAATTGACGATAAACATGGAGCACAATAATTAACCGTTGTTAAAAAAACATCACTGTGAATCAGCCACGATACAACTATTAAAATGATGTAGGTACATACAATTGATTATTTAGGTAATCTTTATAATTTTTACTGGTCGATTTAACACGAAAATGATTAACAATAACTTTCTAGAATAATACGAAGCGTTGTCCAAAACAGTTAATTACTGAGTTGGGCGGAATGAAAGTTATCATTTATGAAAAATAGTCCTCAAAAACATCAACATTCATATCTTCGTGATAATCTCGGGTATGAATTGTCTCTAATGTTAACTGTTATTAAAACCATTATTCTATCAGGTAAAGTGCTTGACAAGATAAATGGTTGACTACCTACAATGAAAGTTTATGTCCATTGTAGACCGGATTTTAACTATTTTCTAGGTATAAATAGATCTTTAAATATATATCTTTAAAGATGATAAGCTAAGTAAAAGCGAAACCCAAATAAGGTATTATTGAGGAAGAACCATTTTTCGTGAAAAGAACTTTCACATGGTCTTAGGTTAATTCTAAATTACTGAGATTTTTAGAATCACAATCAATGGAATGGTCATTTTACAAGGGTTTATTGCATTTTTCAAATAGAGTATATACATTTTCGTAAACAGAGACACAGTATAATTGGATTCAAATATTGGTATTTGTGAAGATCATGTCTAATTCTCTGAAAGTTGTATTGAAGATCCTGATTTCACATCAATTGTTAATTTAGTACACTAACTAACAAAACATAATTTTCAATCTCAGGCTCAAAGTTAGATATCAGATATAAGGCGCAATTTAAGTATACTACATTGACATTAATCAGGAGCTTTTGCAACATTTTCAGCCAATTATTTTCACCAATATCGGTCTTTGAAACCAATTACATTTTACGTTGGTACAAAACAAAATTTTTGTGGTATTTAGCAGCTTGGGCCGAAGTCCCCCATTGGAATTAGTTATTTTAGTTTATACTTTTAAATAGTATCCATGCTTTAAATGTTTATCAAACACTATTAAAATAAAAAATGTGATAGGTATATCAGATAATTAGTCTTGAGATTTACATAATATGTTCATACTTTTATGTGTGTAGGTGTCTGTCTGTGTATGCAGTGATTGTGTTGATTTATAAAATTTAAATTTGCTTATAGATCAAGGATAACTGAATTATTGCTTGTTATATTTTCGGCGGAACATATTCTATATTTAATTAGAATATGTTTTTAAAATTTTAAACTACCTACTCTAATTATAAAGGCTGTTTCACGACGAGCTTACGCTATCTTGGAGGCCACTTACACGATTTCTATGAAACCTAGCATAGATAGAGAACAAGTTATGGCGAATTTATGGAAAATATTTTGACGGTTATATCGACGGTGAACGATGCTTTCGCTATTTTAAATCTTCCACCTAAAATTTTAATGTCACTTTGTGTAGAATACAATTTATACCTATCAAGATATTATTATTTTTAATAAAAAAAAAATAATTGCAGAACATGTTATATTGTCAATAATGGGAGACAACTCGACCCTATTCCGGAGACATCTCGACCCTAATAACAATCTACTTGCCAGTCTTCAAACTTAACTCAACTCCTCCGGCTACATAATATCCAAATCGTCCCCGACCCAGCCATCACACATTTAAGAGAATATTAAGCAATTTAACAATTTGGTGTTTTCAAGCAAAAGTTAAGAAAGTGTAGCCTGTTATTATTTGAATGGTCCATTTAGTTTTGTCCTTATCTAACACTTTCTACGAATTCTGCCATTTTCCCCGGGTCACACAAGCGAGATTCCAAAAGGGAGATTACAGGGCTGTGTGTCTCCAGGAAAGAGGAGGCTAAATGGACAACATACAGAATTGCGCATATTTCTAAATGCACAAATCAGGCTTATACAGAACGATAAGCAGAATGCTAGTGGACACTTAAAGCAACGAACATTAACAAGACAAGAAGGGTCACTCTCCGTCGGAACTTTCATGCCCAGATTACACAAGCGCGCCGACGATTTCGACAAATTCCTGGAGCCGTGCTTATACGAGGTTGATGCAAACCGCTAGCGATTAAAACGAATAAACGTTCACTTACCAGGATGATTGAAAAACATCTAGCAATATTGTTATTGTAACCTATTCCGCTTAGTGGGAATTAAAATAAAAAAGGGAATATCGTCAGGATATTTAATTGGTGAATCTAAACATAATTATAAAAAGAACTGATAGCAAAAATGAAGGGAAAAATGAAAATTACATCAAAAAGTAATAATGTAGTAAGCTACAGATGAGACTAGTAGGAATAAAAATTAACAATAAAATGTTTACAAATGCCAACTTAAATAGGTACCTATTCTAATATAAAATGTATACAGGTCATAACAGGTTGTTTCAAATCCGAGGCCATCAAAGAGTACCAACTTACCTAACAGTAAAATACGGGTACTGGGAAAAATAATTATCGCGATTCGAAAATTGTGAGAATCGATACACGAACCATCCAAAACCAAATGCGTTTAACCAAATGAGTTAAAATCCATGAATTTTGAAAGTCTTTCATATTGAATATGCCGGTTTTCAAAGATGTTTTAAGATATTTAATTTTATGTTAGGTTTCATTGATTGTTTCGAAGAATATCTATTTTTTATATCCTGGTTCGCAAATTTAATTGTAAAATAAGTCCGCAGCCTAATATATAGATTTAAAAAATATTTATAAGGAAACTCTTTACAAGGATGTCTAAACAGTAAATTTTCATATAATTTTCTAAGGGTCGCCCAACGTTCTTGTGACAACTAATTTTATTAAAATTTTCAACAAAGATTATTTCTAGTTGTTTAACATATTCTACAATATTACTAGGAGGTACATTCAGACCTCCATAGTTTTTAGAAGTCGAATATGCTTTATGCTCTAAAAATACAGCTGCTTCTTTTGGTAATGTCTTTTCATCATTATACTTTGTGCAAGCACTACAAGAGTGTTGCAGCAAACATTTTCTTAATAGATAGCCAGAAATGTAAACTATAGCATTGCCATCCGTACTTGAAATATGTCTATAGTCGCATGTGAAAACTGTTAAAGAGCTATTATTTGTCAATATAGGTACATCGATATTTTTATATTCTTCTTATAGCATATCAGGAGTTACATTGAGCAAAACTGTATTAATATCTTCAATACAATTGGTACCTTCAACTTCATTAAAATATTTTAGAGAAAATAATTTCTTGAATGCCCTAAAAAATTGAATTGGGGTTGGATTTCTCGAGATTCCGCAACAATATCTTACCAGACCAAAAAAATTTCCAATGCAATCCTGATTAAGGTCCCTTGTTAAAAGAAATGAATAATTCCTGCACTTTAAGGTTTCCCATAAAGGCAGAGCAGAGGTAATAGTAATTTTTCAGCCATTTATAAAGTGCATAGTATTATACATTTTTCCACGTATGTTGCCTTTCCATCATTCTGTTTGCAGAACCAAACACAAAACACTAAGTACGTAAATGTTTATTTTATTTCTAAAGGAAAATTCGCTCACTCAAAAAGACAACTGGTATATTTCTTTACATATCCCTACGACGGACAACCTGTTTATGCATATCGCGCGTAGGAGACTTACGGTGCTCTATACACAGTAGCATCCGATATTCGAGCGAGATAGGCATAACGAGGGGAGGAGCTTACAGTGATCCTTCTTGTCTTGTTAATGTTGTTGCTTGAAGTCACAGTATTCTGGGAATGACCTCTGACATAATGCCTCCAGCAGTAAACTACGACCTGCCTTATACCGTTCTAATTCCAAATAGAGATGAATAGGTCCTCCTCGTAAGGATGAACTATCAAGAGCAGTCAGCTGTTGGCACACGGACGGCTTAAAAACACCCTCAGGCTCTGGTGCAGGTGTATACGGGCACGGACCTAATAATAAATATATCCTTCATTGTTCACCATATAACAAGAAAACAACTCAATAATACACTTTATCGGAAAAAGATGGCAAACAAAGGGTTAGGTGATAGGTCTATTGACCAACTCTTCCCCAAAAACCTTAAAAGAAAACTAAAAAACAACCATACCATAAGTTACGTAGGACAGAAATTTCAACCTCTCATAAAGTATTGCTGGTCTGGATCCCTGGCCACTCTGGCCATGGAAGGAAATGAGAAGGCAGTCTCTCTTTCAAGAGAGGGTGCCGCACGTGTTTCTATCGGACTAGAACCTACAATTGGCATCGCAATATGTTTTGCCAAACAAACACTAAATACCTGGACAGCTAGAAGAGCTTTAGACTTCTGGCATAATTTACCAGGATTAGTTTATTCAAAGGCTTTTATACATTCTTCGAAGAATGTCTCCAAGCAAATTTTAGACTATAGCAGGCATGACCTACGTTGTCTAACAGGCCACTGTCATCTGAATAATCATAAGCTTAAACTTGGACTGTCAAAAGATCCGACTTGCCGTCTTTGTCTGGAGGATGATGAAACAGCAGAGCATATTATTTGTGCCTGCCCCGCCGCTGCTCGAATCAGGTATCTGATGTTTGGCAGGGTCTCGCTCTCTCTCTCTCGCCCTCGGACCTGAAATATCATTCACCAAATAAACTAGTCGGCTTAATTGAAAAGCTGAATTTGTTTGGTGGAATCTGAAAACGTGTGAGCCACAATAGACTCTTGAATTCGAGTCGCAGTGGAGGGTCCACTTACCACACGCCTAGCCTAGCCTAACCTAAACACCATGACTCAGTTGATGTGTTTGTGTGTATTGATCCTGAAAAGTATACCTTGTGCATTTCTTCCAAGGTATTTTTTCGATTTGGCGATTGTGTCCAAATCGTTTAAATCATTTGTGGGGGTTCATTGGAGAGAATCGCTTGGTCTGGCTCCCTCATAAGTGCCTTCTACATCCTTACAGTCTTATTAACATGAACATGCCAAATCTAAATTATGAATTGACCATAGATATAGAAAAAGAATTGACATTCTTCAACGTGCATCCTGCTCCATCTTGCTGATGAAATCATGAACTTGAGGGTTTCCTGGATCAGGATATAAACTTACCAAACTAGGAATTTTGAAGAAGTGTCAAATAATTATCGCTATTTAAATTGCCATCAATGAAAAAGGGACCAATGATATGGTTTCCAACAAATAAATAAGTTTTGGGCCTATTGTAATAAATTTCAAGTACATCCATAGTGAACACATGATTTTATCCCATTCTATCTTAAATGTTGCAATAAATTTGAAAGCGATAACATTAAACAATAAATTTATTCCGTTTAGCTTTTACACACTGTATGTATACTCGTATAAAATGTATAGGTACTCGTATAAATAAGAAGCTTCCATGTACCTATAACTTATTAGATTGAAGATTAACTAACCACTGATTTTATTATTCAGTTACTGTCTAATTGCGTCGTTTTTCTAAAATGCGAATGATCAATAATCACGAAGTTTATAAAAAAACTGGCGAAATAGTATATTTTATTACGCGTCCATAAAAACGCTCGAGAGCTGTTGAATTACGTCAAAAACGATCTAGATCTGCTCAAAAAGATCGTAATTGGTGACGAACATGGGTTATGACGTCGAAACCAAAGTTCAAAAAACACTGTTTCCCGTGTTTAAGGTACAATCATACTTATTTTGCTATGCGGATATCATTCATAATCATTTTCAAACAAAACGGTTTGACCACATAATTTTAAGATAATTTCACCAATTTGTTGTCCCGGCTGTTTGACTCGTTATATTTGCAAAACTGTTTATGGAACAGCTTGGATAACAAATCAAATTACATAATGGCAAACACTGGAAAATATTTCCAACTTCTCAGCTGTAGTCTGTCTGTAGCATAGCAGTCTGTAGTAGTCTGTAGCATATGTCCAGTAAAAGACTAAAAGCGTTGATGATAAGTTTGGGTTATCAATCAATGGTAATAGAGTGAAATAACAATCGCTTATCACCAATTTTCCGTTTGTTTCAGTACTTTTATGTAACACTTTCATAAAAATTATAAATTTAATATGTAAAAACTGATGTTTTTGAACCTAACAAAAAGTATTATTTTGTCGGAATGTTCATGATTGAATAATTATAGACTGCAAGAATCAATTCACTGAAGCTTGAAATTTTCAACACTTTTACATCCGCAAACTGTTCAAAAACATAATGAACTCATACCAATTAAAAAAAACAAATTCAATTTGTACAAAACATAGTTAATTCACTATAATTTTACCTTTCTTTCCTCTCAAAACACATATCTGCAAATAACAATTATAATTAGTTTTCAAACTAGAAAGTAAGCAATGTACGTCTAATTCATTGAACTTGGCACATATTACGGTTATATTAATAGATGTTCACTGTACATAGTGTACATTAAATACAAATCTGGTAACTGTGGAGAATGTTTTTGTTTACAAATTCAAATAATCAACATCAAATCCAGTGTTCGAATGCTTAAAATAAATCTATCATACCTACAACCTAGAACATTTTCATTTTTATGTAATGTGGTGAATTCGATAACAGTATTAACGATGTTGCCACGTCTATATTTATGTATAAATTCTCATTAAAACTTAATTCCTTTATTTTGGCTCGACATTCACTTGATAAGAAAAAAGCTAATAACAAAAAAAAGGTTTACTGGAGACCCGTACGTCTATATAAGGTACACACATTTATTTTTAATGTTTGTTCGCTACCTTACCATGTACCTATTGCAGCTGATGTAATATTTTAAATGTCATATGTAAATACAATTTCATTTACTATTACTGTGGCAACATAAATTTAGCAATAAATACTTCATTCCATTTATCAAGGTTATCTCCCCCTGAATGATTTGATCATTCACTTCATGCTCATTGCAAATTTAAAGTTTTTTCAAAATCAGATGCTTATAATTTTCATATATCCTTAGGACGTCCTGAGGACATTTTTTGTTATTAAACCAAACGTCTTTTGGAAATCCTAATTAGAACATCCCAAGTACGTCCCCTAATGGATCTCCCAAGTAAGTCCTCTTATTTTTTTAAATGGGATATTTTCAATGGAAAAATCATTGAAAATAAATACCATATAATCTCTAAATATGTATACATCTATTCAGATATTTATATTGTACATTTATATATAAGGACCACGACATTGGCACATTGTTCTGAGCAAAGCTCAATTTTTCTTAGAAAATGAAGATTGAGGTTATGCTCTGCTGTTTCTTCAATAGGTTCATTTGAAATAATGTCTCTATTAGATACACTATTCTACTACTACATGCTCTTCAACATCGATGTCTTCAGCAGAAAATGCTGAATCCGCCATCGGTAACTTTAAGGGCGAGTTGTACTAAACACCTGAACTCGGTTTAATGATGACTGATGTTTAGACTGATGTAATTGTGGATAATATATACATCAATCAGCACAGTCTAAACATCAGTTATCATTAAACCGAGTTTATGTGTTTGGTACAACTCGCCCTAAGTCACTTGTAAATAATTGCGGTTTCTAAAATGATGATATAGGTGTATTATTTTCTAATTTTTGATCCTAATTGGTGAATCCCCAGGACGTACAAATTAGAACGTCCCTAGTACGTACAAATTAGGTCTGGGACATTGGAACCAACTTATGACTCAATATGGACTTCCTAAGGATATCCAGTTCTTTCTGGGTAGGTAGATATTTAATTTCTTAGACAAAAGACACCAATCAATTGTCTAGACAAACGATAAGGCATTTAGCGATATACGTAAAAAATAACTTGAGTATTAGAGGTGGTCACTCATATAAAAAGTGACTACTAACTGCTAAGTAACAGTAGAATATTCCAGAGCATGAAAATAATAAAGCTATAGCAGCTAAGTGTATAGACTCAGGAATTACAATTCAAAAATATACGGGTAGGTCGTTATATCTCCTCCTTTCATTGAACGATGTGTACACATAATGTTTCAGATGTGCTATTTCGTCCTTTTGATAAAAAGAGTCATCCTGTAGAATGAGGTCATTGTGGAATTAATTCTATCTATTTTATTAAAAATTAGCACCGTACATAAACAATGTATAGTCACCGTACATAGCCAACGCAATTAACACACATAATCCTGGATAACGTTGGCTTAGGATTTGCCACAAAAATAAAGTTCCTGCATACACTCCGTTACTTGATTTGCGACTATATGAGCTTCTGCTAATCCAAAGAATTATTAGCAAGTGGCTGTCACCTGGTTACTCGTTATTTGGAAATTGGAATAGAAACGCCCAAATTTAACGCAGCAAATGTGTTGATATTTTTAGTAACTGGAACTAGGCACATGTTACTACAAAGTGGCAGAAATAGTTTTGCTTGCTTTTTATAGAAAAGTAGACTCTGTTTCGCATAAGAAGAAGCCACCTGACGTTACAGTCGTATGCGCGAGCTTGTTGTCAAAACCAGCGCCATATTGTAAAATTGACATTCGACTTCCAATCAGTAGCGAAACGTTTTGACATTTTGTAGGCTAACACAAAATTAGAACCTGTCGGACTTGACTGTGGATAATTTCTCCTTTAACACCAACAAGTTTTTTAAAAGGTATGGTTTTAGATCAAATAAAACACACAACACTCACAGATAAACTAGCTAAACGTTTTAAAATATTCGAAAATCAAAAATATTTGACAGTAAATGATTGCTTCAAACAACATAAAATGTCAATCATGCAACATCGTTTGTAATGCCAATGGCATGAATGACATAGATAAACAGGACCGATTTTGGTTTCTGCGCAAGTCAGTTGGCAAACTTTACGTAGCTTCTTCCTTGTGAAACAGAGTCTACAACGATTATAATCAATTGATGAAAACAGAACTTCGGTAAAATCTGCCAGTGAAAATAATGATGAGGATCTTACTGAACTTGATCTAAAAGAGAAGTGTGTTTTGCAATGCAACAAGGTATTGTAGTAACACTCAATATTTTTTGAGAATTAGTTGACTTTTTTACATTTTCGGGACTTTTTTTAGGAATGTGGGATAACTATTTATAAGCTTCTACAACAGAGTACAGATTTAATCCACCAATAACATCATCCATATTGTTCAGGACCTAAAACATTGGGCTTCAAAAAGCCTCCTAGTTCTAAGAGACATGTTGAAACATGAAGGCTTAGCGTTTTCAGGATAAAGCAGAACAATATTGGTTACACCAAGATCATGTACTATACTTCCGATGGGTAATGGAGGATTCTGGTATAATGGAAGGCGGAAATTCATAGTAGCATACGGAACTATTATATATCATCAGTTTTTGGTTGTTCGTAGTAAGATTTTAGTGACAGAGAGGCTACCAGATTGTAAAATGAAGTAATTGAAATACAAAGTTCCAAAGTAATAGCTGGGACTATAGTGAAATTGGATAGTAAGAGTTCGTCACCCAAAGTGGCAGGTATTTTTAAAGTGAAAAATGGGTAGTTCCTGTTACTTTTTAGGGAGAATCCTAACTATATCGTAGCTTAGTGATAGGCAGCCATTTTTTACGGTCACGATTTTTTGTAGGAATAATTTTTTTTTATTCTCAGTTTTTCATTATTTTTTCACCTTTTATTTCAGGTCAAAAATTTTCTAAAACTGCAATACGATAAAAATGTATTTTTTTATTGGTGAACCATTTTACCAATTTAAAGCACGCCTCAGCATGCTTTAAATACTTTAAAAAACGCGCGTGTTTTAAAGTTACCCTGGCAACATCAACAACTCCAGAAACGGAGTCTAAATCTATGGTCTAAATCATGTCTAAATGACTATTTTTTTATTATTGATCTGACAGGAGTAGTTTGTAACGTCAAAACTTTCATTCGAACAATATTTAACAATATTAAATTTATAAATTAAAATGGAAAGTGCCGTTGATATTGTTTGAAATATTAATATACCGATTTTTCAAATCTTAGGAAATGGTATTTAAATTAATACTATCGATATTCACAGAACTCAATAAGGTTGAACTTCCATCAAAATACAAATTAGTTTATGTTTTTCTCATTTCCATGTCAACGCAAGGTATACATCATAGCATAGAGTAATATTCAACCATTTGACATTTAGCTCTTATTTCCATCTATGATTTCCATTTCCTGTAGTTGTAGTAGTTATAGACCAGTATTTATAATTTCAAAGTGCACCAATAAAAAAAAAATAGCGTAAAGTATTCGTGGATAACTGAGTCATATTTCATTCACATTTCCCGTTAAACCCGGTTAGAGTATCTCGGTGAAGGTGGTGGGAGGCAACTACGTCATAATGACGTCAATATTAACAATTTCTGAAATCCTATTGCTTTCACTTTACGTTTACCCACTGTAATGTAAATATAACCTAACATTTATTTTTAATCCGAGAAAAAAAAAGGATTTGTTGTTTGTAATCCTAATTATTATTGTTCATGTCTATGAAAATTAAATATGAAAAAATTAAGTTGTGTGCAACCATGATATTGATAGATGATCTGACCCCTGTTTTGCTAAAAAATACTTCACTCCTAATTTTTACCATTTCGTAATATTTGTACATTTTCCCGTGTATTTAGTACTTCAACATCCACTCCATTAATTTCTAATTTGAATGTTTCCATATTATTTCTCTATCTACACTCAGGTGCAAAAAAATGGGCCCCCTATTTTTTTCTTAAAATCGGCTAAGTATATTTGTTTATTATTTTGGCTTTTGGTTTACACTTTTTATATTTTACCAACAATGGACTTCCTCCTGGTATGAAAAGACAAGAATATGTTACTTAAACTAAACTTAATAAACAATGACATAAATAAAGGAAAAATACATGTATACTTAGTAAAATTTATGTTAACAACAGCAAACTTTAAAGGTACGGAAAACAAAATTGAACACATAAAATAGACTTTAGTATTTGGTATTTCCTCCTCTAGCCCTAATTATTGCTTGCATACGGCGTAGCATCCCACTAATGAGCTCACGAACTGCATTCTGAGGAATATTCTCCCATTCTTCTTGAAGAGATACACGAAGCTTATTTAGTGTGGTTGGTGCTATAGCACGACTTCTAACACGTCTGCCTAACATGTCCCACACATGTTCTATAGGATTTGCGTCCGTAGAACATGCTGGCCAGTTCATTTTTTCAATGCCAACTTCTGTCAAGTATTAACTGACGCATCAGGATAAAGTTATCGCCAATAAATGGAGCGAATGGAACCACCTGATATGCCAAAACTTCCTCAATATACCGTTGTGCAGTCAGTGAGCCCCCATCGATAAACACTAATTCCCGTAGAGGCTTCACTTGATATGCCTGCCCATACCATTACGGAACCTCCGTTATGACTCAGCCTAGGGCTAGAAGCACATTCTTGGAATCATTCCTCATTTCGTCTCTATACTCGTTTTCGTCCGTCTGGTGAATGTAGCGAGAACCTGGACTCATCGGTAAAGAGTATATTACTCCATTGCATAAGATTCCAATTGCTATGTTCAGGAGCAAAGTGCAATCTTGCTACCCGGTGACGTGGAAGTATCTTAGGCCCAGTTGCTGGCCTAAAAGCTTTCAACCCAACCTCATGTAATCTTCGGCGAACTGTCCATTTACTTACATTTTTACCACGAACCTCCAGAAGTCGATTTCTTGTCTGTACTGAAGTCAAATGACGATCCCTTAGAGAATTTAGTACAATAAGTCTGTCATCTTGAGCGGTAGTTACCCGTATTCTACCACTACCTGGCCTTCTTGTGTTTCTTCCAGTATCCCCAAAACGTTGTAACACCCTTTGAATGGTAGAACGACTAACATTGAGTAATCGAGCCACATATCTTTGGCTTCGACCATCTTCCACAAGAGCTACTGCCTTAGCACAATCTTCAGCACTTAAAACCATAATTAAGACTTTAAAATTGTCAACGATGATATTGACAATATTAACATTAACAAAAAATTGCCTAGCAACTGCCCAACAATTGAAAACACATAAGCTCCTTTCGAATTGCATGAATGAAATATGGAACTTTTGAATTTGAATTTTCCAAAATGTTCTTTTTTCATGTAAAACGAGAAAATACACAAGTATTCCAACTTTTTGTATTTAGAAGGAAATCCTTTGTTGATAAAGAATACAAAATATAATTTAAAAACCAAAATAATAACCAAATTAAGCCGATTTTGAAAAAATAATAGGTGGCCCGTTTTTTCTGCACCTGAGTGTATATTATTTTGTTAACAAATCTTCAAGTTCAGCCATAGAACACTTACTTTCTCTATGACATAAAATACCAAACTATTTTATGCTCTACGATTTCAACTTTAACCACCTTTACCTATTATGGAGCTGGTAAACTCAAAGGCAGGTAGGGGAGGTATACCCAAACGGAAATGACGTCACGGTTAAACTCAATGAAATGGGATTATCAGCTTTAACCATGACGGGTAATGTGAATGAAATATACCTCTGGTCTTTAAAACACTTGCTCTATATCGAGCACTCCGGCTTCGCCGTCGTGCTCGAAAAATCGCTATACTCTAATATACCTACTATTTTTTCATTGAAAACCTATATTTTTTTACGTAACCATTTATTAAGTTATTTCAAATTCACGTGAAAGATTTTCCTTCTAAAACCTTTTCTTGTTGGTAAAGTGATATTATTAGTCCCGGTCACCCAATTTTAGTATATGTACTGCCGAAGCAAGTACATATACTAAAATTGGCGCAGTCAGTAGGATCCTATCGAAAGATTCCATTCATCGATAATTGAAAGTTGCGGATATTACG
>CAJUYI010000013.1:342006-353292 GCA_910591695.1 Galerucella pusilla | reverse complement strand
AAATACAGTTTTTAAAAAACCTCTTTCCAAGTCGGAAAGATAAAATTACCCACATACACGATAAAAGATCGTATATAGCAGAATAGTAGCATTGCCACCTCAAAGCAATATAGTGGTAATCATAGTCACAACATAGTCTGCGACTATGTGTGTACTCATGCTTGGGAATGAGTATTAGGTTCACTCGTCGTCGGCACTTTCATGTAGCGCTTATAAAGACATGCCGCAAACGATCATTAAAATACAGGTGTATCGTATATATAGGGGTCGCGCGAATTACTACTGTCGTAGCTTGTTGATTTATAGATGGAGTGTTTAGTACGAGGGCTGATGAAAATGTATGTTTTTAAACTATTCCAAATACGATATTGTTTTGCTAGGTAGTTCTAGTATTTATTTAGAAATATAAAATTTTTAGAAATAAACAAGAATTATTGATAATAATAGTTTATACTACAAATTTTGTAATAGGTACTTATTTGTAATTTTGTAATGTCAAAATTTCCTAGCGATTTGCGGAAAAATACATTATTGTACCTTACACCACTGGTGGGAGATAACTATTATTTTAACAAGTAGTAATTTTAATAATATGTACCATTATTATGTACGAAACAAATAAGTGTATACAAACAAAACCATTAGCTAGTCATGATTAAAAATATAAATCTACCTAGAGAAAATACATTGACCCTATCAGTTGTTGAGTAACAATTGTTAAGATTCTTATCTAGTATTTTAGGTACCGCTTGCAAGCGTAGTACCACAGTATAGGAACGTAGTACTGTCGAACAATAATTATGACTAAGTATGTATTGACCGAATAAATTATCTGAATTCTTGCTATTACCACAATGTTGCCAAGCTGTAACGAAAACCATAAAATAGTAGACATCGCAGTACAGTACAAGTTTGCGGGGTTCCTTGAAAGAGATAATATATTCTTATAATTTTCTGGTATTTGAGAAATGTAAAAAAATCACCTCATTAGACTGAATAGCTGGACAAAGAAATAGAGGTCGTAAATGATAAATAAAAATAACATAATTGTACTATATATCAGTAAAGCTATTGAATGATAATTGTTATTGTCATTTTTATCTCCTTGTTTAAAAATATATATTTTTTAGTTTTGTTCTTTCAAATTCCGTTCGATAAGTCAGTAGACAATTTCTTCTTGGTATACCACATAAGTATATGTGATAAAACCTACTTAGCATGGGTACCTACTTGACGTTTTTGACTTTTAAAACTGTACTAGAAGTAGGTACCGTTTGAAAGGTATCTTTACTCTCTATTCAAATATATCGTTTTCAAGTTTATTGCCACAATTAAGAATAAAATAATATCATGTGGTTACCGAAATTCGCTTCAATATACTCAAAACTTATTTCCAGTTTAGGACTTTATAATAATAAAGAGGGCAGAAATTTTAAAATTACTTTAAAGAGTTTCCGTGGCAACGTTAGTAGGTTTAGGTTGGATGAGTGCACTTTTCCACTAAACGGTCAAGCTAATCGGCAAAATTCTCACTGGATTGGAGAAAAACACACGCAATACCAAAAGAATAGTGTCTGGGAAAATATGGTTGGAAACCATATTATTGGTTCCTTTTACATAGAGAGCAATTTGACTGGCTATCATTATTTGGCACTAGAAAACATGGGTAAAAAGTCCAATTCATTTACTAACTTTTAAGCGAAAAGGGGCATCTACCAAATTCGACCTTGCACAATTATGCTTTGTATATTTTTTTGTTTCCCTACGTCCTCACGTTTAAGTTCACATAACGAAAATTTTATTAGAAATATGAAAGCTCCGCAACATGTAGGTAGCCAATCGGTCCAAGCGGATTTTGGTTCACGTACAGCTATAAGCTTCGTCAGTACTGAACTGGGAGACCGCCGAGACCAGCGAGCGTTGTATCAACCAACAATTCAACAATGGAACGGCACGCGACTACCGAAGCAGAGAGACAATGTCAGTCATAGAAGGATAGAAAAGCGAGAGATGGATTTTTATCCGATATTTTAGTGGTAGCAACCGAATTTCAATAAGGAATTGTACGGTCATAAGTAATTTGAGGATTCTGAGATTTTTATATGTATAGTATTCATAAAGCTTCAAATTAGACTTCTTATCAATTAGTTTTTCCATTTAATCCATATTTAATTCTTTACAAGGGCTCAAACTTTGCTTAATATGTATAATTACCTCATGACTCGTATTTTTTCAACAAAATTTGGTTAGCATTTCAAAGTTTTTATTCGATGAGAACTCTAAGTTCAACATTTATCTACATGATATATTTTTTTCTTAATTTTCAATACATCCATTACCTCAAAATTCTTTGCTAAAAATACTTCGATATTTTGTCAAATCGCTGCCGATAGATTCCCCTTTGTATTACAAGCAACCAAATTATGATTCTAATAGGTAGGCTAATACTTCACAACTTAATCAAGAGTAAACAAACAATGAACAAAAACCTGTCGAATGTATCGTTTTATTGACAAATTTTCTGTCTTCAGCTTCATATACAGGGAAGAGTTGCTAGTAATTGCAGCATACACATTTCATTCAAATTTTTTCGAGATTTCTCGATCTCGAAAAATCTTGAAGTGCATCAATTATGGATCTTGTCTCAAAAATAATTCAGTCTCGTCTCGATGAAATCTCGAAGTTCGAGAGTCTCGTAAAACCCTATATCTCTCGAACTCGTTTTGAACAAATTACTTGCAGGAACACCAATAAACAAGTTTAATTTGCTGAGAACTATATTGCAACACTTATCCAAACTTAATAAAATTTTTATAGGTAACCGTTAGAAATTCGCTTCAAGAAAAAAACTTTTATGTCCCGTTTTAGATCAGTTGTCATTGCTTTATAATTATTAAATGGTAATATTTTTAAAAACCGTTCTTTTTTTTAGTAGAAAAAATTCTGAAATTCCAATCTTAATTTATAGTGATCAAGGTACCTAAACTTTAGTGAAAGTAATTTTGGGTGCGTTTAGTAAATACAAGTTTAAAGTCAATTTTGGACTAGATAAAATCAGTAAGATAGTATTATAATATAAAATTGGCTTTTAGGAAGTTTGAGTTGTTTTATTAAAAATATTTATTATGAATGGAAGCAATCAATCGTTGATAAGCTGATATTACATATCTAACTATGACCTACAAAATCTAATCTTAATGTAAACAATTCTAGTTGAGACAAAATCGAATAATTATCATAAATAGACAAAAAATCAAATTATAGATTAGTATCCGGAAAACTGACAATACGTCCATTGTGTGATTGAAAAAATTTAAATTTTTTAAAACTATTTAATCAGCTTTTAAAAATATAAGTAGATGTTCTGCAATATTGGATTTGGTGTCACTTCAACATCCGTTAGACGAACACGTGTTGTCTAAAATAATTTTTAACAAAATTTTATAATGTTTAACATCTAGTTTCAACAAACCCTTAACAGGGGATCATTTTAAGTTCAATGTTTTTTTAATTTATGACGTCAATGTGTTGTCAAAGTTTCTTGTACAAATTACCTGACGAGTAAGCACTGAAGATGGCTTAACAGCCGAAAGCGCTCTGCGATTTAATAAATTATATTTACACAGAATACAAATATGTTTTCTTGACAAATTAAAGATGCCTATGTAAATGAAAATATTGTTCCCCTTACTTCTACTTATTACTTCAGAGTCGCAGAAACTAGTAGCTCCTCAAGTCCTATTTCCCGGAGGAATTTCAGAATATCTGCAGGCTCCAGTTTAGGAAAAGGCTCCTTTTCTATCCAGTAATCTCCCAGGTGCTGCTCCCTAGGATTTCTAAGTGCTGTGCAAAACGCAATTATGTGAATGGAGGTTTCTTCTTCCATGCCACAAAATCTACATTCTTCTTCCTTCACTATTTCGAGCTTTTTCAGGTGCTCATTCAAGCGACAATGTACTGTTTTACTTTAACTTATGCATTCATCTCTACTGGTTGCAGTCCTCCTGTCTCCTCCTGTCTCTTTTTTTCGGCTCCACCTATTCCTTCCAATATTACAATGGAGCTGATTTTGCAAAAGGGTTCAGGCTCCAAAATAGTATATTTCATTACCAGTACAGAAATGAGGATTTTTCCGTGCGCGCGTGACAAATTCGGCTGCGCCTCACACGGGAAGTCATGCAAGATCGGAAAATCCATTTCTGGACGAGTAATGAACGATATTTTTTATTATACTTAGGTACCTGAAATCAACATAAACAAAAAATATCGCAAAAAATTATTAAGAAAATCGGGAATATTTATTTTTATTTTTAAAACAGTAAAAATGTAAGTACATACAACTCAAATTAACAAAAAAAATACAAGTGGGTAATTCTAAGAAAATTAATTTTGGACAGAACCGTTATTATTAATAGTAATATTTATTGTACAATTCGTATTATTGTTGAAGCTCAATCCCTTTTGCATTTCTTTTTGTTGAACTAGGATATCTAGTATTATGGATATCTATGTTTATTATTAAGCGCACGGAAATAGGGATCGGGAAAAAATTTCCGTGCGCTGTTCCGAAAATGTCATATTTACTGTATTTTATAAACAGTTGAAAATGTAGTATTTTCTGTTAAGTATAATAAAAAGGGTATTTCAGTCCCCCTCTTTGCTAGTTCATCTGCTATTTCATTTCCTTCTATTCCAGTGTGTACTGAAATCCTATAACTATATAGTTTGCCTATAGGCATTCCCACACCATTTTGGAACTGATCAAGATATCAGTGCTTTAATGGCTGCTTGACTATCCGACATTATGATAATCCTTTGCTTTCTGTATCCTTTATCAATATTGAGCTGGACGCACTTTCATATGGCGTGAATTTTCGCTTGAAAGATATTTCGGGTTTTTCCCAAGCTTTCAGAGTTTTTGATTCCTGGCCCGTACACTCCTATCCTAGTTCCTTCTATGACTTTTGAGCCGTCTCTGTACCATTGAATGGCATTCTTTGCAAGTCTGGTTATAGTATTTGGTTCCCATCTCTTCTTGTTGCCGAACAATTGAGTTTGTTTGCTAATTGGTTATCTGTTATTGGTTTTTTCCACTTTATCTTTTTTTTTCATAAATTTGAAAATATAACATTGATGTAAAGGTAGAAAACTACAGGTCTTCGCGAATAAAAATGAATTTATAAACTGTTCCATTTATTCGCTGCTCAACGTATTTTCCACGTTATGGCAATTCGTAAGAAGGATTTATAAACTCTGTTGTTTTCGTTGTTCATTACTAAACCAAGTTTTTCACGTTACTGGCGATTCGTTTTTTACATTTGTTTCCGAGCAATCTAATTTATATCGGTTTTTAGTTGTTGGTGATGTTGACATTCGATTGGTCACTAAGCGACAGAAAAATAAACGTGGTGACAGATTATTTATGTTTTCTTCTTATTTGTTTTTGTATCAATACATCAAGAAAGTATGAAGAATTATATAGTTGAAATAATACCCTTCTTGGTGTGCGTCATCGATTGTTAATGTCTTTCTAACACATTACGTAGGAAGAAATGGAAAAAACGGCAGGTCTGTGATTGATCCTAGTAAAAATATCACAATAATGAACCGTTTAAATGAATTACAAACGTTAACCCTAATCCTTGACTTACAAAGATTTAATTGGTTGATGTGTAGATTACGCTCAATCTCAACCTATCAATCGAGAGTTTAAAATACTATGAAGGCGTTACTTCCGTAGTGGCAATAAGTCTTACGTCTTTTTCTACTGTCACACTGACAGTTCTTGTCAGGTCTGTACTTTGTTGTTTACGGTCAATTATTATTTATGAAAAGTGAATATTAATCTTATTGTTTTATTTATATGAATAATACAAAAATATGCATGAATACACGGAAAAACATCAGTATTTTGAGAGTTCTTAAGTATTTTCAGTTAGAAAAAGAAGCTGGTAATTATTAATTGCACAGCCTTTTCGAATTTGGCTAAATACAATCCTGATGATCTTATTTATCAAATTTAAGATTAGCTATATGTCAAAATAGCAAATAAAATAAACGACATGCCGAAAACCCGGATAGACGTCACAATCGATGACGCACACCAAGAAGGGTATTATTTTAACTATACAACACTAGGTAGGTAGATCTATTATCAAAATATGTGACATATTTGACATATGTGGAATCCAAAGCCAATAAAAAAAAAATTGAAGAACGTGTCACGGGACACACGGTAAAAACTTTAGTTCCTTTTAAGCAATAATCAAATTTTTTGAATCAATAAATAACTACACATATTATATTAATTTGAGAATTTATTTTACTCTGGATGAAACTTCATTTAACAATCCATATATAATCGATTATTTCTAATCGATCGGCAATGGATTATTATCAATTATCATCAATTGATTAATAATCGATGATTTTTGATCGATCAACGATCGATTAAATAATTGACTATCAACAATCGATTAATAATTGATTATCATCAATCGATTATCAACAATCGATTAATAATCGATTAACCTCAATCGATTAATAATCGATTGTCATCAATCCTTCATCAACAATCGATTAATAACCGATTGTATATAATCGATGAATATTCGAATATTTCCAATCGATCAACAATCGATTATTATCAATTGATTATTAATCGATTATTTTTGATCGATCAACGATTACTCATCGCAGGCAGGGGGTACAACATTCATATAATTCAATAATACTTAGTAATGAAACAAATGTATCCTCTTGGTTTTTAAAGATTGGTAAAAAATTAAACATTCTATATAGAATGGCAGGATGGAAAGACATCGAAACAAAACTCAGAAATGGAAATAATAATTGATATTACTGGCAACTAAATGTCAAAAGCATCACAGAATATAAAAATCGGGAAATGTTTTCAAGTTAGATAGTACTCGTTTCCTTCTACCCGAGCTCGCCCGAAGTATACAGGAAAAAGTCATAGAGAGTAGCATTTGTCGATAGAAAGAAATTTCTTTTCTTTGCTATTTCTTTTCTATTTCTACTTCTATTAAGTTACAGAGTACGAGTGCAGGGCCCGTGTTTTTAAGAAACTAGTGAGAATCTCACCAATGAGATAGGTGTATTGCATGGTTGCCTAAAACATGAGAGTTTCAAATTTGTCGAATTTTTAAAGGAAATAGTGAGATCTGCAATCTGCAATATCACCGGACGAAATCCAATACGCATGTTTCTAAGCTTCTCACCGCTTTTGGCGAGATTCTCTATCGGTCCGAACCGTGAGAGATTGAATCTCTCTCGTTTCAAGCAACCCGTAATTCATCAATCTCGTTGGTTATATTCTCACTGGCCCAGAGTGTACAAACACATCCTTACTTTTTTTGACCAAAATGTAGGTATAAGTCGAGTTGATTCGTATAGGATGCACTAGACAGACTATAAATATTATATATGCAAATAAAAATTTACAAATATTATCCTAAATTATTTATTATATTGCACTCCTGGAAACTCTAATCTTTACTATAAAAAAATCATAAATTTTCAATCAATGAAAATTTTACGAATTTTTTTTCAAAGAAATATCACTTTTATGTTAGGATTTGCCACATTTTAAAACGTAGGGATATAAAGAATATCAATACATATATCTTAATCTACTCATGATACAAATTTTTTATAAAATATCCCAATCAAACAGATTACAGAAGATACCTATATAAAAATAAATGAAGACTATATTATCAATATTTGACAACTGTAGATAAAATATTTTTGATAGACGTAAGTAGGTAGGTACATCAGCAATATCAACAATGTATTATAAATTTATTTCAAGTTATTAACACGTTGAGTGCCGTATGTATCCAACACGGATACACAAGATACGGTGTTCCCATCGCCGTATGTATCCGCGGCTGATACACAACTATTGCTGTTATTTCAGCCGCATGTATCGACATTGGCTGCATAACATGCATATATCTCTATGGGGGCTATCGCACTACGGCCTGGCATACCCAGAAGCTTATTTGGCCTGTATATTTTATCCTTAGTTTTTTCAGGACACATGAAAAATGAATTTGGCCTGATATACCCAATTTTCCGCTTCCACGGTGGCACTCAACGTGTTAAACAAAATGTCATGTTGCCTTTATAAATTTACATTAATTACCTATAATATACAGTGTGGAAACCACTTAAAATTCTTTAAGTCATTATTTTAGAAAATTATAAAAAATGCCGAGACACTTCAACTTTTGAATTGAGTTGTGCGTTATGTAAACATAAATTTAAATGTACAGGGTGATTCACGCAAGTATGCCATTGTCGGTGTTGTTTTTTCAATGAAACACCCTGTATATTTGCATATTTTTGAAATCCTCTTAATGAAACGATTCCAACAAACTAAATAATGTATGGTCAATTATGAATTATACAGGGTGAAATTTTAAAATTATACATTACACTTGAAATATTGGTACTTTTTTAAATTAGCTAAATATGGATTTATCAAAAATCTAAACTAACTAATTATTAGACGTATTTGTATATTAAACAAAACCTGCTACGCCCATGAATTTTATCATAAATACCTAAAAATTGCATAAAAATGCCAATAATTGGACAAAATCGGTAAATAATGTGGATTGTTTTCTATTCTGTCAGTTGTTCATGTGTTGACAGTTTATACTGAAAAAGTAAAATCTTTGTGAAACACTCTTTCCTTGTCGACATAACAATGAAATATTCAACTGAGACTCACCGAATTGAGATTTTAATGATGATCGGGTACGGGGTTTAACTGCAGAAGTCGAGTTGAAGTGGCAAACTTATTTAATCACAGATATCCTGAATTGTCCAATATTTCACAAAGTACTGTGTCCAAAATTCATGCACAATTCAGAGACCTTGGACATGTCAAACCATTGAAAAGAAAACCACACTTCGTTCAAGATGATGTGAACGTGGATATTTTGTTAAGTGTCGAAGAGAATCCAACTTCAAGTACACGTCAAATTGCCCGTGAAAATAATGTTAGTCATACAACTGTCCTAAGATGTTTTCATAAAGAAAAAGTAAACTTCATCCCTACAAATTAACTTTTGTGCAGGAGTTAACAGAAGACGATCCAGATCGTAGAATGGATTAACATTCACATTGAATGGAGAGGTAAACCGACAGATAGATATTGGTCAGCAGAGAATCCTAATTGGATGCGTGAGACACATACTCAGTACCCTCAAAAGGTGAACGTTTGGGCCGGTATCATAGGCGACCATATTATTGCTTTAACAACTTACTACTATTCGAATCGCTGCTTCGCTACGGTTTCCCTTTCTGGTTGTCTTATCTTTAAATTACAAAAAAGTGCTATTTGTTACATTTATGATTAAAGTAGTAGGACGAACTGCGAATTATATTTTGAGAAATACAAAATTTTAACTCTTTTCGCTGTATTCATTTTAGAATCCGTGTGTTTGGTTCGTAAACACTTTCACAATTTAACTGAGAGACCAATTAATAGTGAAAAAATTTCGACATTTACTTAACAATGTCCACCTCTGATCTGGTAAAAAATTCCAACACCTTCAATGCCAGAAAATTATTCAATCGGTAAGCTTTAGAATTAAAAGTGACAAATACATTTCCGGACATTGACAAAGGCATTTCTGCTTTAAAGACCTTCGTATTCAGTGGCATAATTCAATCTTCCTTAGACTTTTGAGTTATATTGGCATAATTAAATATTTAGTATGGTGTACGATATTATAATATATTAAATTTGTACATATATTATACATAAATGATGTTTTATATTGTTAGTATACTCAGTATATTTTTTTATATTTTGATGTGAATTTTAATATTTTATCTATTTTTAAATTATGTCGCTTTGTCCATAAAATTGTAAAATTTTATCGTCACATGAAAATATGATAAAAACAAAAATATAAGAGCACAAAAATCGTGATGTGTGCACATAATTGGACAAAATTATCGACACCTTTAGAATTGATTGTTCTTAAGTGGTTGTGCTAACTTTTTCCATCTCTGATTTAGTAATAAATCTCACAACTTTTTGTGGTGAAACTACGTTGCCTGACTTGCATTTTATACACGTTATTTTTTAAATGAGAAATTTATTCATTTACAGAATTGTTTGATTCAAAAAAATTAGGTACCCCACTGATTGAGCATAATATATGGTATTATTGAGTAGGATATATAGATAGTGAAAATATAATGTTATTAGATATAATTTTTTTATAACTATTTGTTATTTAATATTATCGATTGGACCTTGAGGAAGAGCAGCTAATAACTAATTATTCATAATTCAATTTATCAACTTTTATCTTTTTTTGTCATGTTATCAAAGTATTTGCAAACGAATCCGTAGCTAGGTGGTTGATAAACGAAATGTATTATTACATTCACCAGATAATTTTTTGCACCATCCTTTTTTTTTTGTTTTTCAATGGCACTGGCAAAGTGGCAAAGCCAATATGCATAGCATAATTTTGTATTATTTTATCAGCCATAATTACATTTGCTCAGCTGTAAATTACAATCATGTCATTCTTATTACTTTAATGTAAAATATTTGTTTGTATAATATTTTTTGTCCTTGTTTATTCCTTTTTTTATCATGTTATCAAAGTATTGGCTAACGAGTCCGTAGCTAGTTGGTAGAAAAAGAAATTTTTCCTACGATCACATAGGAAAGTGACATATGACTGTCTAGTTCTATGGAAAGTGGCCTTTATTCATACGCGTACGGAAAAAAAACTTATCCGTGCGTGTACGGATAAAAAAGCTGTCAAATTAATTTTTATTAAGATTGACCACTGGCAAGCTGTCAAATAAATAATTTTTAATTAGATTTACCTATGTAATATCTAAATTTGGAGCGATCTATTTGAAAAGTGAAATTTTTGTCATTTTCTTTTCTTGATTAAAAAATATCTAGGGCGCGGTCGAGGATCGAACCCGCGTACTCTTCGTCACAAGTCCGATGTTATACCAACTAATCCAAATCACCTGTTATAATAGAAGGAAAATGTAATCATCTTGAAAGGTATTCATGATAAATATCTATGAAGTATGATGAACAATAATAATTTCACTTTCAATTTCTATAATTATCCAACCAATTAATAATTGTAATAACCTAACTATATTATATAGTTAAACTACTTGAATTTTTGTCACTATTGATAGTTATTGTTAATTTTGAAACCAATTATGTTGACTTCAATTGTAACATTTTGTGTATTCTTTTTTTTT
>CAJUYI010000013.1:288652-327101 GCA_910591695.1 Galerucella pusilla | reverse complement strand
GTAACCGAAATAATGAATTTATTCCATTTGGCTTTTACACACTGTATGACCCTCTGAGGGTTACTAATAACAAATTCTTTATGGCTTTTAACTTAAAAGCATTTTAAAAATTATGGTAAATATTTACAATAGCCGGCTTATACAAAAAATATGGCTCCAAATATTTATGTCATATTTTTTATCAATAAAATAAATGATATTTCATGCAAAAGAGGGGAAAGTTTATAAAAAGTATATGAAAAAAAATTGGTTTTTGTTTAGTGGGAACTTCCAAAAACATGCTGTATATAATCGTTATACTGATAACCTAATCAGTAGAATATCAATCGAATCTTTTTATTAAACACGAAATTAATAAACAGCAATTTATTTCTTAAATTTTATCACCAGAACCAAAAAATACAATCTTATTAACTATTTCAATACTTACATAAAAACAAGCAGAAAACAGTAGCGAAAGCCTTGAAATTAGTTTAATGGCTGTACAATCATGTGTGCATGACAAAAACATAATATAGTACCGAAGAATAGCAAAAAATGTAAATGAAGGAAACCGTTTGTAATTGTAGACTAAAAACATTCTTCGTCACTTATAAAGTTCGAGAAGGCCTCGTCGTCTTAGTCATCCTCGAATGGAGCAATGATCACCGGCGCTACTTCAACATCCCAGTACTTGTTCTCGATCCCAATCCCTTATTAATTTTTCTGTATGCTTCAATTTTGATAATGATTTAGGTATGTATGTATGTGTGATTTTTGGGGTGACATTCACTGAGACCTCAAAGATATATTGTGCCCCCTTACTTCTACTCAGTTTCTGAGGAGAGTCTCAGAAACTAGTAGTTCCTTTAGTCCTATTTCCCGTAGGAATTTTAGGATGTCTGCAGGCTTCAGCTTATGCAAATGTTCTTCTTCTATCCAGTAATCTCTCAGGTGCTGTGCTCTAGGATTCTGAAGTGCTGTGCAGTTGGAAAGTATGTGGATGGAGGTTTCTTCTTCCATTCCACAAAATCTGCATTCTTCTTCCTCCACTATTTTGAGCTTTTTCAGGTGCCCATTCAGGCGACAGTGTCCCGTTAGGATCCCTGTTAAAACGCAGTTTTACTTTGACTTATGCATTCTTTTGATCTCAACAGGTTGTAGTCACCCAGAAGAGTCTTTGATTGTATAAGCCCTACTAGATCTTTCCAATAGTCAGATCCTCTCTTTTTCTCGGCTTTACTTATTTCTTCCAATATTACATTGGAGCTGATTCCGCAAAAGGGTTCAGTCCCCCTCTTTGCTAGTTCATCTGCTATTTCATTTCCTTCTATTCCAGTGTGTCCTGGAATCCATAGTAAGGTGACTATATGTTGTTCTCGCCCAGTTCATTGAGTTTGTCTAGTCATTCCCACACCATTTTGGAACTGATTACACAAGAGCTCAGTGCTTTAATGGCTGCTTGACTCTCCGACATTATGATAATCCTTTGTCTTCTGTATCCTTTATCAATATTGAACTGGGCGCACTTTCTTATGGCGTAGATTTCCGCTTGAAAGATACTTGGGGTTTTTCCCAAGCTTTCAGAGTGTTTGGTTCCTGGCCCGAACACTCCTATCCCAGTTCCTTCTATTGCTTTTGAGCCGTCTGTGTACCAATGAATGGCATTCTTTGCAAGTCTGGTAATGGTATTTGGATCCCATCATTCCTTCTTGTTGCTCATTTCCGTAACGAATTTCTTTGAAAAGTTATACTTTTTCATCGTACCGTCTTGTGGCATGTCCCAGGTTGTCTGATTTCTAAGAAGTGAGGAGGTGGTATTTTTTTTAATGATTCTCTCTCTACTTAGTCTGTATCTTGTTCTTTCTGCAACACTTTCCACTACCATATGTAAAGGGGTGAGGTTGAGAATCACCATGGCTACCGTTGGGCATGTTCTCATTGCTCCTGTAATGCATATACAGGCTAGTCTTTGAATTTTGGAGAGGTTTTCTCTCGTCGTCAATAGGCTAGTTCTACTACTCCACGCAATGGCTCCATAAGTAATGATTGGTCTCACTATGGCAGTGTACATCCAGCTTAGGATTTTTGGGTTACAGCTCCAGTTTCTTCCTGCCAGATTTCTGTACACCATTATAGCCATTTTTGCCTTGTATGTAATCTCCTTTTCGTGTTTGTTCCACAGGAGTTTACTGTCTAGAGTTAAACCTAGATACTTGACTTCTTGTTTCCATTCAATCTCGTTCCCATCAAGTTTTATGGTTTTGAGGTTGAGTTTTCTTTTCTTAGTGAAGGCTATCAGGATGGTTTTAGTGGGGTTGATGCTAAGTCCCACTTGCCTACACCAGCTATTTGTATAGTTCAGACCCTTTTGTAGAATATCGCAAAGGGTGTTTTCGAATTTCCCCCTGGCTGTTATGACAATATCGTCGGCATATCCTTGGCAGAAAATTCCGAGATCCGTCAAACCACACAGGAGTTCGTCAACCGTCACATTAATGGGGATGCTACTCCTCCCTGTGGGAATCCTCTGGTAGTGCAGATGGAGACAATGTCTTTGCTCGTCCTCGTCTCTGCTATTCTTGTGGTGAGCAGTTCCAACATCCATTTGGATGTTGTGCTGTCTACACCCCTTCTGTTCAATGCTCTTCTGACTGCCTCATGTGGAGTATTGTCAAAAGCTCCTTCTATGTCCAAAAATGCACATACTACAGTTTCTTGGTTGTCTAGAGCACCTCGGATATCCTCCGTCAGTTGTACCAGTGCAGTCTCCGTAGATCTGCCTGCCCGGTAAGCATGCTGACATGGGTGGTTATCAATAGCCTTTGCCATCGTTTTGAGTACAAACGATGTTAGACTTATTGGTCTAAAGGATTTGGGGTTTGTTGTGTCCCTTTTTCCAGTTTTTGGAATGCAGGTTACTATTGCCCTTCTCCATGCTTCAGGTATATAACTCAGTTCTAAGCTGCTTCGACTAATTCTAATCAGATGCGGTAGAATTTCGGTAAGTCCGATTTCCAAAACACCTCGAATTTTCAAAGCTTCCTTCCAAAACTGGATCGAAGAGTTATATTTGTTTTTGTTCTACAGGGTGGTCCGTAAGTAATGGTCCAAAGTGATATGAAAGGTTCTTCGCCTGAAAATATTACAATCTGACGCAATTTTTTTAAATAAAATATTGATGATAAGAAATATGCAGAGTGGCAAAGTTGAAATGTCAAAAATATTTTTTCTCAGTAAATTGGGAGATTTTGGATATACATACGTAAAAATTTGAAGATAGGGGTTATAGGGACTGAGAAATAATTTCGATGTATTTTCCAGAGGTCGCCACAAAAGCTATGTTCTTGGCGTAACCTCGGGCGTAACTGAGCGATTAACTTATTTATCGTTAACGGTATCCCTCCTATTTATTGGAAACTATAAAAACTGCATGATTTTTACGACAAAAAGGTATTATATACCTATCATTAGTCTCAAATATTACTAGCTGGTTTTCGAGATATTCGCATTTTTAAACCCCCCTTCATAATTTTCCCCCGTTATGATTAAACGCAATAAAAGAAAACAAAAACTGCGAGTATGTCTTTTGAATCGTATGACCTGACTGACTGACCAGACTGGATAAGACTGCATTTGACTATACCAACAAACGATAGTTCATGCAGTGCAAATGACAAAATGTCATATTGTAATCCCAATTCCTAAGCAGAATAGGCAATTATTTTTTATATATGGTATTTGAAATAGTTACCCACCTGAGTTTTAGAACTGTATAATGTAACGTTCGACTGATCATCCTAGAGTATTCGAACGGCTAAAGTTAATCGATCGGAACCTACCAGAATTGCCAATTATATCTAAATATAACCAAATAATACGTAAACGCAAATTTATATTTTGTTGATAAAGACTAGGTAAGTTAATCGAAAACTGTTTTTGCGCCTTAGTGCCCCGCGTGCCATGGAGTATAAAAATACAATATGATGTGTTGGTGTGACATAATAGCTATTTCCGCCTCTCTCAAATTTGCTTGAATCACTGTGTATCACTGATGTACTCTGTGAGAGACTTCGTAGTCCTGAGCAAAACACAGGAACATCAAGACAAACAAAACTGAATAAATACTGGCTCTCCCAATCTCAACAACCAATCACCACATCAAACAGCTTTGCAAGCCTAGATAATGACCCATCACAGGAACTCGTAGAGATCCCTGTAAAGCCCGCCCTTCCTATTTATGTGGACAAAGTGGAGAATATACAACAACTTATAAATCTTTTGAATGAATATGCCAAAGATAACTATGAACTCAAAGTTTTGAATACTGAAGAAGTCCGAGTACAGCCGAAAACTTCAGAAGTGTTTAGTGAAATATCCAAGCAATTAGAAAATGAAAATACTGAATTCTATACATATAAACCAAAAATAGTAATCAAAAACCTCCATCAATCAACTAATACAGATGATTTAAAACAATCTCTGGCAGATCTGGGCCATAGATGCACTAACATTTGGAACATCAAACAAAGACCAACGAAGAAGCTTTTATCCATGTTCATTGTAGATCTTTTTTTTCGGGCCGAGATGAGAAACTCATGTTCGAAGGGGTCTTTAACCAGTACCCAGACAGTGTTGGCAATGCCTACCAGCCAAACCCACCTTCAAACTCGCCGTTACTCCCGCCTTGGAATCACTACCCTAGCATTCTTCAAGACGGGCGGCGGTCCCTCACACACTCTCCGTCATCTTCCCCCTTCCATCACTCCTACCTCTCACATGTCAGGTCGAGTCCTTCTTTTTGCCTAATCATGCTCTCTACTACGCAGATATTTCACCGCTTCCTCCATCCGAATTTTCCTTCCCTCCACCATCACCCCCACTTCCCTTGCCTTGCTCCACCCCTTCACCAATATCCCTACCGTCTTATTCTCAGCCACTTCCAGTCCACACCGCTTTATCTTCTCCACAATCTTTCTTTCTATCTCCAACTCTCCCTTTGCCGAACATACCAGACCGACATCGTCCGCATACACCGTAATCTCATGCTATCCCACAAACTTCATCAAACACACAAACATAGCGTCGGTCCCAGAACCGAGCCCTGAGGCACTCCAATCTCCGTCCAATACCTTCTCCCTCTAGTGTCAACTATCGCTCGCCCCGTCAGGTAGTCCTCTACTAGATTTTTTCTCTTATTTTTTGGGAATAAAACCACAATATTGTTTTTTTATTTTTTATTTCGACGTTGTATCTTCAAAAAATTGCATATATCAGATATCTTGTAAATGCGACAAATTCTATTTAGGTGAAACATCTAGACCATTGAAAGTCCGAATAAGTGAACATAAAAAATATATCAAAGATATGGAGTTCTTTAAGTCAGGTATTTGTAAACATGCTTGGGAAGATGGGCATAAAATTCAATAGGATTCGACAAAAATAATATTGAGAGAGCCCAATAATAAAAGACGAAAAATCAAAGAAAGTGCTTTAATACAACTAAATGCAGATAAATGTGTAGCTATTATTTCAGCCGAATATAGTCAAATTTGGTTACCAATGTTAGAAAGAGAAATTTCCAATAATCAATTACCTGCGTTATCAGGATAGCATCATAAGTTTTTATCCAGGTTTTCTTATGATTTATCATTGGAATAGTTGTTAATCGATACACACTTCAATACACAAAATCACCAAACTGAGCTATACATATTCTGAAAACAAAAATAATCATACGCAAAAAATAGCAACAAACGCGTTTTATTAACAACATTTCCAAAATAAGCGAAAAAAAAGCGCTATCCCAATAAAAACCGTTCCTGGAACGTGTACTTCACTAGATTCCATTTCTAGTAGACTATCCTATCGTTAGAATAAAATAAAATATTTTATTTCACATTTTACCAGAGATGTGATCTACTATGAATGGACCTTAATAAAATTTGACAACAAAGTTTGGTAGACTTAACCTTCAAAATATAATTGATTGTCTAGTTGTCATATTTTTTTCGTTGTGTCAGATAGGGACCAAAAATTATTTTATTACCAGTTAATCTTGACAACGGTAGCTGGAACGCTACCGAAACGTCGAAATAAAAAATAAAAAAACATTATTGTGGTTTGATTCCCAAAATATAAGAGAAAAAATAATAAGTAATGCCACAAAGGAACTTACAGAAGATACTCTACTAGATTAACCCTCCGTCACTCGCACCGTTAGAAAAAATCTAACATTTTTGAAAAATCGGTCATATTTTCTTTCAACTTGCGGTTTTTTGACCGAGCCTTTAGGAATGTTATCACGGCCTTACTCATAACACACATGCGTTTTTTTTAATTAATATTTTTTGACTTAAAACTTTGTTTATTTTATATTAATGTGTATTTTATTATGAATATTTTTAATAACCAAGTACAAAATATGTTAATTAAATAATTTTTAACCCAACTGGTCAATAAATAAGTAAAATAAATAAATAAATAAATAAAATAAGTACATAAAATAACCAAATGTTAGATAAAATCTAACACGCGAGCGATCGTGTAAAAAAAGGGGACGCGAGTGACGGCGGGTTAAATAGCCCCTCCCCTACTCCAAGCTTTATCAACGCGCTCAACACCGTCTGCTTACTGACACTGTTGAACGCGTTCCCTACGTCGAAGAACTCGAGTAGGGCTAATTTCTTACTCCTACAGCTACCCTGCCTAGCCCTTTCCACCAAGTCCACCATCCTGCTCAGCGCTGAGATGCTTCTACAAACCCATGTTGGTTTTCCTTAAAACTCCCATTTCTACCAACTTCCTCCTCAATCCTAACCTTTTTTTATCCCCTCCATCAATTTACCCAAACCACAAAGCAGGCTGATGGGTCTGTATACCCCCACCCACTTCCCATCCCTACTCGTCTTCTTCACAAGGATCACCCTGGCCACCTTCCACCTTTCCGGGAATTCTTCCTCCCTCAGAATCTGGTTGAATAGTTCCAAAAAGTACTCCCCATTGTCATCCAACAGCCTCTTCACCCCATCACCACTCATGCCATCTATCCCTGGGGCTTTCCTTACTTTAACATTTCTCCCCCCCCTCATCTCATTTTCTCCCCAGTATTCTGGTCTTCCCGAATCCTGCCCTCCACCTCCTCCTACCCTATGAATAATTCCTCTATAATCTCTTTCTCCCAATCTTCCTCTAGCACCACGTTCCTATTTAAACCCATCTGCTCTCCTCTTCCTCCTATCTGACCAGACTCATCCCCTCTAAGGAGCTCAGAGGATCCCTCCAATTTTTTCCATCTCCGTCTACATCAACTCCCTCCCTTCCCCTACCACATTCTTTCTCCCCTGGCTTGTGTCCCCTTTCCCCAGATACCCTACAAAGGAAGGCTTGCCGACAGTCTCTGACACCACTGCTGCGTCCGACTAGTCCCTATGGAAGGCGACGGAATATTTGAAGCGTCCAATAGCATCTCAACCTCCTATTCGCTACGTGCGTACCTACTGTCGCCCCCTCGCGGCTTAAAAACGCAAGTTACGTCGGAGGCATTTACACGTGAAGCTTATGGAAGCAATAATTATTATAAAGATAGGGAGCCTTTTAACTTTTACAATCTAAATAATTTGAAAATATAAGTGACCAATGACATAATGTTTAGTATTTTAAAAGCGACTGGGTAAGTAATCGTTTTTAAAATGTAATTTTTCATGTTAAGTGTAGCTTTGTAGGTTAGAATCAACGGAGATAACGTTGCCTAAAATCATTAATGAAAATCGATTATTCCATTTGACATTGCAAGTGACATGAGCTGCTTCTTTAAATGTGTATCGATTGCACACAAATGTTCTTGATGATTGACCTGATGATTTATAATGAATGTATTTATGAAAAAATAAACAAACTACATAAAATTGATGGAGAAAACATGACGTATAGAATATTGTATCAGTGTACACTGTATTTTGAAGTGAGGTTAAGACACTCACTTTACTCTTTTTACATCTGCAATCCATTTTTTTCTTTGTACCAGCTTGTGTTGCGCAGTAGCAAACTTGTAATATTCCACATCACTGTTATTCCGTCTTGTATTTTCACAATTAACAACACAACAACTGTCGTGCTCCATTTTCCCCTTTATTTACATACAATATACCACCTCAGCCTCCGACCGAATTGCGGAAATTCACCACTGCGCGCGCTGGGATAGTTTCGCCTATCCCCTCCAACGGTCTACACACAGCGAATACGTAAATCGGACAGCTGGGCTGTTAATTCGAATGAAAAAGCAAATACATTTGCTGAATATTTTAAAACAGTGTTCACATCGAACCCCGACCAGAGATGATCCTCGCAAATCGAAGAACTAAAAGACTTTTTACAACAAATAGATCAGTTGGATCCTCCAATTAAGACATTTTCTAAACAAGAAGTAATGAAGGCAATAGAAAGAATTGATAAAAAATTCTACCGGCTACGATCTATGATTACGGCGAAAATTATCAAATGAAGGCATACTATTTTTGACCTATATTTACAACTCAATTCTAAGAAGAGCAGCAGTGCCCCAGCAATGAAAAGTGGTACAAATAATAGTGGTCGGAAAGCCCGGAAAATGCCCAGACGAGGTAAAATCTTACAGGCCTATCAGTCTACTGCCGATTACGTCAAAAATAATGTAGATACTATTTTTGAGCAGACTTCAGCCAACAATAAAGGCAAGGGACTTAATCCCCAACCACCTGTTTGGTTTCCGCCAAAAACATGGCACTATAGAGCAAATCCATAGACTTGTAGAGAAAGTAAATTTAGCTTTGACGACCTATACTATATAATATTATACCTATAAGTATAAATTTTACCGTTTATTTATAGAACACTCTGTATTTTGCAAAATGGTAGAAATCAGTAAATTGTTATTTCAATTTAACGATTTAATCGGATCGAATTTAGGACAGAAATATTATATAGCATGCTATATATATGGTCCATTGACAGATTAACAGTTTCAAAGTGAGTTATAGGTGCTCTATAATATATCAACAAAATATAAAATAATATTTAAAAAATAAGTGATTCAAGCGAATTAGAAGATATAAATAATACATTTAAAAATGAGTTTGGAAAAGGCGGAAAAATCATATGTGTAACATGGGAGTAAAATGCCTTTTCTTCGCTACGCGTCGTGCAGTAAACTTCATCCTCGGGAGGAAAGGTAGTATTTTGCTCGCTTGTTATACAAATAGCTATTAATTGATCTCTTAACAAGTCCAGTCTTCAGTCGGTTGCACCAGGCCAGAAGACCAGAAGTGCTGAAAAAATTGCGTTCATTCAAGTTTTATAAGACTTGAAGGACTTTATGGCTCATTAAAGCGCATCACAGGTGATGATAATTCTTGCCGATCCCTATCCTCCGTCGATTGCTGTCGAAGCAGCACCATCGAGGAGAACCCTCTTTGTTGAATTTACAACGAACTACGACGTTCCAGATCGCCATTTCACCATTATGTTTGAAAAACATTCATAAATACATAATATTTGTTTTATCAAACAATTGAAAACTTCCTGAAATATATGGTCTGAAGGCGAAAAAAGGCTAGACTCCAGCGCCTCTACCGGTCACTTTTTCGTCCTCCACTGGGCCATTGATAGTTTGTTTACATTTGTTTTCATATGACATAGCGTAGGAGTTTCCTGAATTTTAGGTGTTATATTTTTCGTTTTTTAAGTGTGTTAAAGTATTTTGTTAGTATTGGTGTTTTGATCGATGTTGTGTTAAGTATTTAGTGTGTCGTGTTAGATAAATTCATTTAACATTTTTATTGATAGTGTATAGTTTTAGGGCTGTTTGCAAAGGTATGTTTACCCTATCTACTACATTAACCTAAAAACATAATACTATTTTTTTGACTTGCAGATGAGTGAAATTAGGCTGAGTATTGTGGATTACATGAAGTATTTAGAAGGGACCGAAAATTAAAAATGCGTTTACGAAGGTGAACATGTTTTAAATGCTGGGCATCTAATATTAGCGGGTAAAACGAAATCCACAACAACAGCAGTGCCTTCAGTCATCGGCATTGGAGAAGGAACCCCATAAAATCGAGGGACGATTTAAAATAGATAATGAGAGGGCACACATTGAACTATAAAAAAAAATCGATTTTTCCCCTTATTTTATACATATTTCTTTTTTCTGCTTTGTGTTTTTTGTTTTTAGTTTATACAAAGTTTGGAAAATATTTCACAAACACAGTTAAAATGTGCTTGGTCAACCCAAAAAGTAATTACCAGGGAAGAAGAATACAAACCAGTACCTGTGAAAGAAATGCCTTGTTTGGCGAATAAAGTTCCATCATGCAATATTGAAATTAACAGCTCTGAAGTATTAAACTTTTTTGAGCTAACTTACCTGAATCAGCGATTTCAAAACGTAGGTATAAGTGTGAAGTTTTATATTTTGCATATTTTAACCAAATCTATTTTAGAGCTGGTAGAAGATATTTTACTGATATGGATATTTTGGAGGAAGTTAATACAGGTAGGTATATAAGCAAAATACTGGACAAAGCTTCACAATCAATTGTAATGATGGAGATATTTCCAAAGAAAGTTACTTTAAAAAATTGTTGCAATGAAATGTTTCAATCATTGTGTTCCGAAGATAATGATTCGATAATGAAAGCATCACAAAATAGTACAGAATGGTTGAAATATAGAAAATTCAGAATTATTATATTATTTTATATTTTAGGAGCTACCAAGACTATAGCCGAGGCTGTAAAAACTGCCAAGTACTTGATCCAAGAAAATGGAAAATATAAATTGAAAAAAAAAACATCAATACCTATGCTGATGAAGTATACAAGGGGGCATTCTCATATTCATTCACATTATTCAGATATGTAGTTCATTGTTAATAATTATCCACAGTATAGTTCATTTATATTATTCATATGACAGGCTTAAGTACAGCCCTAGTCATAAAGTGTAAGTAGTTAAGTTATACAATAAAACATCATACCAGTGAATCATGTAGTTTTAATATAACGATTTAAGTTGCTCACAAAGGACCCTAACATACAACACCTGGAGATCCTGACATACAATACAATGGTAACCTATCTTAAAATTTATTTGAGCACATTCTAAATTTTAATGAGTGATTCTCAACTGTAATTATCCGATCACAGAAAGTAGACACTTTAGGGAGTATTCACTTGCACTTAAAAATCTTTGAAAGTTTTGGGCCCATTATAATCTGGCTGCTCCTGAAGAAGCTGCAATAGTTCTTGAGAAGCAGTTGAAGGTGTATCAGGGTCGATTTTTTCACAATAAGAACATTCTTCATCAGCAACACGTACTTACTTCTTTGTCCCAACCTTTCAGTTCTACTACTAGAACATCCGGGATGTTCCTTTGAAGTACTAGATCCAACAGGAAGGTTTATGGAAGGCACATCAGTCTCTTTTTCAAAAACCTTTTTTGTTTGGAATTGAAATCTGTAAACAATTATCCCCATTAACATAACCTAAAATCGCATAGTGTAGTTCGTGCTTACCTCGATGAAAATAATCATCATCTATAAAATGCAGGGAGCATACTTTCATATTCCTTGTAACTGGTTTACCAATTTTTAGTTTTCCTAATTTAGTTTCTACCAAAACACGTTGTCCTTTTTGGGTAAATGTATGAAAACTAAGTTCTTTATTCACTCTTACCCAAGAGGAACGCAACAGTGATGGTTCATTTTGATATATTAAACAATTTTTTATCAATATGCGACTTTAAAACATCAACTACAAGCAGAAACCGTAAAATCAACGTATGAATCACATATGTAAACAAAACATTAATGGCCCACTGGAAGGTTACAAAATAAAACTGTAGGTGGCGTATCGCTTATTTTGTCTTGCCTTATGAACACGAGAACGAACCGTTTTACATGTACGAGAATTATTGCGAAATTTACTCTGAAAATTATGAGAATAATTTTTGCTGTTTTACAAGCTATAGAATTATTGCCAAAATTTTCGGGGTAAAAATATAGGACGTGTTCTATATTTTTATGAAAATAAATTAGAAAGTGCGCGAGAATCGACGCAGAAGTCGAAAATAGACTTAAATAAAAACAATAATTGCGTCATGTGCTGTATTAATTTGTGTTTTATTGTTTGAATCATGGAGACTATTATATATTATAGTCTCCATGGTTTTAATTTTGAGAACAAAAACGCCAGCAAAGAACGGGAAAAAGTATTGGAATCTACAACCATTAATTCCTTATTTAGGAGAGCCTAAGTAGGTACCTATACTTTCTCTTATTTGGAGTCAATTTTTTGACCATTGAGATTTTTGTTTTTTGCGTTTTATTAATAATAAATAGCAGGTAACTGCTACAGCACCTAACAGCAACTCTTTTTGTCCTGCAGGCATAACTGCAAATGTCAATTAATATAATACCAAAATAACCAAACCACTCTGACCAAACTAAATTTTTTAATCTCAACCCTAGAACCACAACGTAACGTAACTGAAACAATAACCACAACGTGGGGTCGCCGGTGACCCTTTTCGAAATTGCTTCTAATGTGGCACGAAGAAAAGATATGCGTTGACTATAGGATATAAAAGTGATATATATATAACTATGAAAAAATATGATAAGCAAATAAACGATAAAATAAACATATTTGATACAAAAAGAAACTTAAAAACAAATTCTCAATAAAAAATAGAAGATCAAGTAAGATTACAATAATTTACAGTTTTTACAAATGCTAAATCGGTGTTCTGCGCACATATTTTTTTTACAATGAGCGTCAAATACGACGTCCTTTTCGGTCCCGAGATCTTGGGCAAAAGAAACAACGACGTGAACTGTTTTGGGGTTCTTGAGGTTCGTCAGGATATCCAAGGTAGTCGCGAATAGATTGTCTTAATTTTCTTGGCAAGCGTTTATTTTTTGATCTTTGCTCCATATAATCGACTACCAAAACGTCAGCTAATTTTTTTAGGAAATTGAATCGAGTATCACCTTGAATCGAGTATCACCTGGAACTGATGCAGTACAAATGAATTGATTCCAGCAGCGTCTAACATACCATATAAAATTCTCAAAGGCCATCTTCTCGTTTTTCGGGCAACAGTTTTTTTAGTGACAAAGCTGGTCAAAGTTTCTGCTTTTTATCATCCATTTTCCTGTAATAATAATAATTAGGACACGAAGAAATAAAATAAATGGACCCACAGCTCGGAGACTAAAACGCGCGCAATCGTATTCGGGAAAAACCAAACGGCTGGGTCACGGGCGACCCCACGATAGATTTATTCTATCATGGGGCGACCCCACGGGTGTGAAAACAGGTGATTAGTAAGAACTGTCAAAAACAAACTCGCTGCGCAGGCGTATGACACAAATTATTATGAAATTTTTAGTGGTAAAAATATTATGTGTCAAACAGTCAAGCATAGGAATATTTTTAAAATTCATATCAAAATTATCCATATTATTTTCAGAGTAAATTTCGCAATAATTCTCGTATGTGTAAAACGGTTGTTAACTTGACTGTAGCTTTTACCACCACGGTGCAGTAAAGAGCAGCACCATATATAATTTTTATTTATTTATTTTTAAAGGGTTTACGTATACGTAGTCACTAGGTGCTCATTATTTAAAACTAAATTTATTAAAATCCAACATGCCATTTTTTGTAAAAAGCGGGTTTACGAACGTACCTTTTGAGATATACGTCACACGTTTTGACGTTGACATTTATTACTCAATGAATGAATGAATGGCAAGTAGGCACCAAGTAGGCAAATGACGTTACGTTTTACATCAAATGAAAATAAAAATTGAGTGTCCATATGGCTGGATAGTTATTTACAAAAGTTAAAGTTCATTTTAATTCTAGATTTTTTAAAAAATTAATAATGACAGATTGGGAAGAAGTCAAACGCTTAGCAGCGGATTTTCAAAAAGTTCAGCTGAGCTCTACTACACAAAAGTATGTTTTGTATTTAGTTTTTTAATAGGTTTTAAAAGTATTGTTATCTATGTAGCAATCCAATTAGAAATGGTTATTATTTAATACTTACTTACTATTTTAAAATAAGTTTTTTGCTTTGAATTTCAAATTGTATAACAAATGGTATTTTTTAAATATTTTGCACAAAAAGTATGAATATTTTTGAATTCACTGAGCAATTGGAAGTTGTTTTGTAGATGAGGCAAAATTTTATTCATATAGATTTGAAATCCCTTGAATCCCAAGAGACATATTAGTGAGTAGGTAAATAGATTTAACCATTTTGGCCAATAGATGAAGTTGGAAATGTAACTTAGTAAGATATAAACAACAGAATGAAACAAGCTAATTAATTCCTTTTGATATTAAAGAATTTCTAATTTACTTCTTAAAGAGTCATTTTTCGCTGGTGTAATTATAATAAACATTCTAATTTGTTTACAGGCTATCTGAGAGAAACTGCATAGAAATCATATCAATGTTGATAGATAAAAAAATGCTAGACTTAATTTTCACTAGTGATGGTAAAGAATATCTCACTCCATCCCAGTTAACTTCTGATATCAAAGGAGAATTATATGACCATGGTGGTCGAATAAACTTAGTGGAATTAGCTAAAATTATAGGTGTAGATCTTGCACACATCAATGCTCAGCTAAATGAGGTCTTAAAGAGCAGTAGAGATGTACAGTCAGTACTAGGACAGTTAATTGATAACTCGTACATTGTAAGGATAGCTGGGGAAATAAATGAAAAGTTGCTTCAACAGGGACAAGTCAACATTAGTGAATTGACAATTCAGTATGATCTACCAGCTGATTTTCTACAGAGTCAGGTAGTAGAGAAAAATTTGGGAAAAATTATTCATGGCAAACAAGATAAGAATGATCCAAAAGTATTTTTCACTGAATCATTTATTGCTAGGACCAAAGCAAAAATTAAGGGTGCTCTAGCTGGCCTAACTAGACCTACTCCTATATCCCATATTTTAAATCAAATCAATATTAGTGAGAAACTATTTTATTCGCTATTTGATCAAACTTCAGCTTATGGATCTTTAAGTGGAAGAATGATTGGTGCTCAGTATATTCCTAATGTTTATGCTAGGTCTCAGGTGAGTAAATATTCAAAGAAGATTTTTTTTATTTCCGTTTTTCTTAACATGACTGTTAATTTTATTTTTTTTATCAAAATTAGAATTACACTAGGATAGGATAAGATAAATGTGGGGCTTATGTGCTTCTAGGAGCCTCTCTACTACAACCTTTGCAGATCTATTGTGTATGTCCCCCTGTTATTATGTAGCCTCCGCCTCGTCAGATCTCCACACTAGCACAGTATGTGTACTGAGGTTTTCTCATCATCTGCCAATCCGACGTTATTCATGAGTTTGTTCAGTCTACAATGCCCAGTCAGGAGCCAGGATCCTGATTATTTTCTTGTTTTTTTGTCAAAGTACTGCTATTTGTTTTTTTCTGTGCTTTTGCTATGCCACAGAAAGGTTCTGGTCGAATGGAAGCACAATGTGCCCCTTCTAGGGCTAGTGAGAGGTCTGGTAGTGTCTCTGAGCAGTCTCAAAAAGTTTAGAATTTATCTGCATGAAACTGATTGCTTTTATAGCTGCTTGGCTGTTGGAGTATATGGGAATGGTCTTATCCTCAAACTGTTGCCTTTACACTCCTGCACAGTGTTGTATTGCTGCAACATCTACCTGGAATATCGACACATGTTTACCTAAGCTCATTGTTATAGCTTGGCTTTATATATTTCTCATCCTACACCTTCCTTGGTTTTTGAGCCATCTGTGAAGCAGGCCATTTCTGCATTAATTGGAGGTCCTTCCATCAATGCCTTTTTGCCTTTTAGACTGTCCTGTAGATATTCCCAAAGCTATACTCCATAATCAACTCGCCAACTTCCAACTTTTTGTATAGCTTGTTATACACCTTACACTTTTAGTGCGGTTGTTGGGGTTGTCCCCTTTAATATGCACCACACTCGAAAAATACACTATTTTTTTAATTGAACTATACTAGTGACCAGTGATATTTAACTAGTGACCAATGATATTTAACTTGTAAATAAACAAGAGTAGCTTAAATTGTCCTTGAACTATTACATAAATATTAATAGAGTAATTACAATTTTTGTTTTAGAATGAATGGGTAAATCATTTCTACAGACAAAACAATTATCTTGAATTTGATGCACTCACACGACTTGGAATAACTGACCAGAAAACGTACATAAAAAAACAACTTGTTAACCAAGATTACCATATTCTAAACTCGTGCATAGTCTCAAAATCTATCTTAGATCGTGTAGAGGCTGACATTGATGAATGCATCGCTAGTAAAACATTCATTGAATTACAAAATAACATACCTTCAGTTTGTAACCAAAAAGATGAAGAAATGATTCTGGATTTAGTCTTAAGTGGACAGAAGCGCTCTCAGACAATACTATTATTGAATTATGTTTTTAGTAAAGCGTTTCTAGACAAGTTAATTAAAGATTGCGATAGTCTAATTGAAGAAAAGTGTAAAGAAACTGTAGAATCTGGAAAGTATCAACAGTATCAAGTTAGTTTACTAATAGGGTCTACTAAACCACAGAAAGTCGAAGAAGTTGAAGAAAAGGTTGATAAAAGAGAAGAAAGAAGGAAAAAAGCTACTGGTGGAAAAAGTGGAGGAGGGACCCAAGGTAGAGAAACTAAAACAAAATCATCTAAAAGGACCGCCAAAGCTGCTCAAAGGAATTCCGAGAGTGATGATGGAGGTGCACCTGACAAAAAAATTGTTTTGGAGATAATTACTTTTAATGATGTCAAAAGTAAGTAAGTTGACTGGAATGGTTAAACATAATAGGTAAATGTGAAACATTATCAGAATACAAACATTTACTTTTAATTCCCTGATTGGCTCTGAAAAATATAATACTCCTTCATAATGGTTCCCCATACCTAAATACAGAGGGCTCCGAGTTATGCTGAGTTTTTTAAAAATGTGAACATTTGGAAAAAAAATTAATAACTCATTGGTATAACAAACTCTAGCAAATTTTCCCTTACATCCAAATAGTTGGACATTCGTTGAAGGTATTCCACGATTAAGTACTAAATATCTCTTTACAGAGTGTTCAGAATTTTCAGTTTCATTATCTCTTTACAGGGTGTTAAGAATTTTCAGTTTCATTATTAGATCATTCAATGTGCAGTATCAGGCTTATTTTAAATGGAACACCCTGTATTTTTGATAATTCATCATATTCAATTAATAGTTTGAAATTTAGAGAGAATTGCAGATGTTTTAAAATGGAATTAGCATAAAATTGAAGAAAATTGTAAATTGCACGAAAAGTATAATATCTAAGTATAGGACACCCTCATACCATTCAAAAGAGGACACTTTTTTGAATATGATGAATTATTAAAATACATGGTGTTCCATTCAAAATAAGCGTGATACTGCACATTGAATGATCTAATAATGAAACTGAAAATCCTGAACACCCTGTAAAGAGATATTTAGTACTTAGTCGTGAAATACATTCAACGAATTTCCAACTATTTAGATGTAAGTGAAAATTTGCTAGAATTTGTTACACCAATGAGTTATTAATTTTTTTCGAAATGTTCACATTTTAAAAAAAGTCAGCATAACTCGGAACCCTCTGTATATAGGAATAGGGAACCATTATGAAAGAGTATTATATATTTAGGGGTAAAGAAAATGCAATAAAATATAGGGTGCTCCATTAGAAAAAATATTGATACGCCACATTTTATTGGAACACCCTGTATATTTCAAAACATTTTGAAATTATAGTTTAAGTAAAGTAAAGTAAAGTAAAGAGTAAAATTTGTGGTATAAAAAGATTTTCCAAAAAATCTATATTTTCTTCGATATTTGTCCGGTCCCGAACTTTTGCCCAACTATGTATATTAAATGATACGACGCTTTACTGGTATAAGCAGTGTTGGCACATTTAATGAAAAATACTGAAATCTTTAGTTTTACTTACTGTTCGTAAACCTTGACTGTATACAGGCTGTCCCAAGAGTTTGTACTAAAAAATTATAAAAAATCAGATGAAATTTGTGCCTTATTCTCTTTGTTAACGAACTACAGGCATCTATAGTAAGAAATTAATTTTTTCTATTTATAAATAATAAATGAATCACTGGATATAAATCAAAATTTAGCCTTTTATGAAGACCAGAAATCCACACTTGCTTTTGTTATAAATAGTTCTGCACTAACCTATGGAACTAAGGAAGTTCAATAGTTGATGATGCAATTGTTTCTCATATTTGGTTTCTTTCATTTCTGATTGGCATGCCTAAACACCTTATACAGGGTGTTTCAAAAAAGGTGACTGTCTCTAGGTTACATAGAAAACTGAAAAATTATTGACTTTTCTTGGTAAAAAATTTTCGTGAAGCCATCCATATTCAAGATAAATAGGGTTGAAGAAAAAATTATACACATTTTTTACGATTTTGACGAAAGTACTGGCAACATTTTATACGAACATTTGAACATTTTTTGGAAGCTAATACATGAACATAACTTTTTTAATATTAGATTTATTAATCAAAATTCCAAGTGAACTCAAACATCATTAAATTTTACACCAAAAAGGTACTCTTGGTAAAACTGGATACTGTGTACCGTTTTCGGAATATTTTGATTTGAAAATTATGAAATAATAACCGATGCTGGTATAAAGTATTGATAAAGTTATTAATTATTATTCTTATTAATTAGAAAGCCTGATGTGATTTTGATAGTATACCCATTTATAATGTTTTTAGAAGTGTTACAACTAGCCTTGGAAGAAGAAGGTTTGGATGATGAAATCGCAGACGAAATAGTTCAATATTTACTTCCTAGATTAAATGAAGACGCTATCCAAAAAGCAGCTACCATCTTTGCTACGACAGTAGCAGATCGTACAGCTACTCGCCGGCAAACTCACAATGATATTCAAAATAAATTGAATGCTCAAATTGTTGATGTGAGACTCTTTGATAAAGGTAATTATAATCAGTATAACACCAGTATAATCAAAGCTTTGAATATTATTTTTATTCTTATTCTATTAAAGTCGACAGTTGTTTTTGAATATATTCAAGCCAAATGATTGTTTTAAATATAATACTGCTAAGGATCCAGTTCAAATCCATGCCATTTATAAGCTTAGCTGATTCATTGACACATTTTCACTATTTTTAAATATAGACCATTCCAGAATGACATCACTGACAGTTCGACCCTATTGTTCTCATGTAATATTCTATTTATATACCCCCAATTGCAAACACATGTCGATCGCATAGATTTCTGCCTAGAATACAGATGTAAAACTCCCCAAAGATGCGTGGATATGGCACCTGGATTTAGTACCATGGACCCCTGTTCCAGTGTCAGTCTTAGATATGTCTGTGTACCATACCAACGTTTCTTCCTGAATGCATTCTTCCATCTCATCCCAGTTTAGCTGGATACAGTATGGTTGTGGCCAACATGTTGTCACTTCTCATTTCAAGAAGCGAGTATATGATAACATCTGTGATTCTGGAATGACTATGGGAGTTAATTCCTTCATGCCAGTGCCCATTGTATTTCAGTCTGTATGCAGCCATTCTCGCTTCTACATGCAGAGCAAGATGCGTAACATTGAGGAACATTGGTTTCCATTGCAGCTGTCGGGCTGCTAATAGTACCCATTATGCCGGCAAGCATCTGATAGTTCATCGTAGATTGATTTCACAACATAATATTTTGATCAATGAAGATAATGTATAATTTTTTTTAATTTGCAGGTCTTAAACTATTACCAGCAGAATTACAATCTCAGCTAGTGAAATATCTTCTAAAAACGATCTGTACGGATATTGTTACAGAAATATTGAACTATATTTCCACAGAACAAAACATTAATACTCTAACAGATAATTTGAATGTTGACCAACGGTTAAAATTCGTCAATGATTTGCCAGCCGAATATAAAAATCCTTTAATACCGGTTGTTAAAAGTTTGTCTGGACAAAGTATTGACGAATTTTTAGCGACAATTGAGAATGCTTTAGTGGCATGTAGTATGATCTTGAAAAAAATAGATAAGAAAAAAGATCGTACTACAGTGCTAACTCACAAACACCAACTATTGGAACAATTGGAAAAAGTCGACGATCTTCCACTAATTTTACATTTGGCAGTTGTTATTATTTTCACTACTGCAACGCAAACTATGTTACATTGTAGTGGTAGACAAGTTGCTGGAGTTATTTCCTTTTTAAAACAATATTTGACAGGAGAACAGATCTCTGAGCTCACTTCCTATTATGGTAAGATTTATTTTTTGTTTTCATTTACAAATTAATCCGTTGTTGAAAAATTCCGAATTTTTTCTTTGTTTTACAATATTTGAAATAATTAAAATGTAATTTCTTATTTTTTTATTGGGAATTGAATTGAATAGCCTACAATTTTGAAATTTTACAGGAGTAGGAATGAAAAAACAAGATTAAATATTATCTCCGTCGAGTCAAAACCGATATCGTGAAAATTTTGTTCGATTTGGGTCAAAAGGAATAGGTTGTAATTATAATAATTGTGTGGCGCTCTCGCCGTTGATTGTAACTCAACAACGACTTTTCAATAAAGGGGGTCTCTTGAAACCTTTCATGTACCATCTGACGTTATTTTGACGTACCGATTTTCTTGACTAACCGTCAGAGAGCCCATTTTGGAGAGCCACTAGCGAACACTCATTTTGACAATAAAGTTTCATCATTTCGACGTGCTGATTGATTGATTAGTTCTGCACCACCTTCTTTAAGGCCTTTTGTGCTCTTGGTTGTACCGTTTATGAGGAGAAATCAGTAGCTAGATCTGTCTTGGTTAAAAATTAACGACACGTCGTTATGTTAGACGAATTTCCGCTATTAAATTTCTGTTTCGATCTATACATACTTAGGTTAGTTTTTAAATTTTATGGTGTCCAATTAAGAGCTTTGCGGTAATATTTTAAAGCTTATTAGGCATACATAATAGTAAAATAGACTTAGCAGATTGTCTAATCTTTTACCATACGTTAAAATTTAACATCTTACAGAATTGCTCCTTATATGTCCAATGAGACAGTGCTTTACATTCGAAGATAATGTGTGAGGCTGTTTCCTTTTCGTGCACAGTCGACAAATGCTTACATTGAAGGGTGAAGTCAAGCCAATATTTTAGTTTTCCACTATCCATATACATTTTCGTGTACCCCCGCTTACAAATTGTGAATTCCCATTTTTTGTCACTTCAACGTAGACCCTCGTTGAGTCTCCTGTAGATACCTGGGGGTCAACCTATTGTCTGTTTAATCCATTCATCAAATATGAAAATAATTTGTATAGCTTACTTGAATTTGTATCGATTCGGTAATTACTCTGAGATCAGATTTATGAAGCTCCAAGAGCAATTAAGCATAATGAGCAGAAGGTCGTAATAACCTTTCTCCCTGTCTTTGGCATGGAGTATTTCTCCGGTAGCTGTATTAAGTTCTTTTTCCCATTTTTTTAAATGCTTTTTAATGGTTCGGGTTTGATATAAAGAGTACTAGATCTTTCTTTCGCTAGACCATCTGCAATCAAACTTCCGACAATTCCTTTATGACCTGGCACCCATAAGAAAGTGACTTTGTTGTATCTGTAATAACTTGTGAATTACTTAATTACAAAATTTTGAATTACAAAATTACTTTCTAATGACTTTATTTCACTTAATAGTCCTTTGGTAGCCACATCTCACTTATTTTTAAATGGCACCCCCTGTATATTTTCGTTGACAATTGCTTGTCACTATATTTGGAATACACCGATGTAACATGCTTGTTGGTTTATTTATTAGTACCAAAAAAAATTCACATTTTGTAATTCCTAAATGTGTTAATTAAAAGATATCAGATTTAGCAGAAAAAAATCTTATATACTTCACAGGATGTAAGTTTAACTACTAGTCTCGAAATTTATTGCCATCCCTTGCTATAGCTCTTGCACAAATCATTCTCGACAAGTAAATGTTACTTACATCCCTTAATAGTATAAATAACATAACTATTCGAATTGGAAATCGTCTTCGAATTAAATAAGATAGGGAGGGCATACTTTGACACGATTTCATTATTAAAATGTGATTCTTTTTTTAATTTTTTGGGAAATTAAACCACAATATTTTTAAATTCTTTACTTCAACGTTTCGCTACCGGTTTAATTTCCCAAAAAATTAAAAAAAGAATGAATAATATACCACAAGGAACATACAGAAGATATTAAAATGTGATGTTTTGCTTCAGAATGTGGTCGTGTGAATTAAATTCCAGAGAATGGTTCTCATATGACGTTTTTTTGAGAGGAGCTAGCTAATAACATCATGGTTCTAACAATTATTGAATTTCTCAGTTTATTCCCCACAAGCTTTCATGTTCAACCTAAATATTTTGTAATTGTTTTGCAACGTTCGTTAACTTGTTTTTTTTTAGATTTTGTTACGCTAATGTTAAGCGGAGGCTCAGAAGCAGAGAGTGCAAAAGAAAAGTTGAAAGAAAAGGTCCCCATCATTAAAAAATTAACCAACGAATATAAAAAGCCTGGAAGTGAGAAATCATAGAGCAACAAATTTAAACAAAGTTGAAGGTACCCACCTATACTTGGTATACCTAATTACCAAGAATCAACTTATCTGTGATACGCCAATAAAATTTTATTAAACGAAGTGCTTAAACTAGGTTTTATTTAGCCATGATTTTTAAAACGGTGTATTATAGATATGTAAAAATGTATATAAAAGTACAATAAACTACTTTTTGTTTAAAATAATTTTTTGTAGCTCCTATGGTGGCTTTTAAATTACGATACACGGTACCTACGTCAATACGTTGATCATTGTTAAGTTTAGAACAAAATTCGATATTGGTGTAGGTACAAAACGAAAATAAAAATCAAATACTTTTTTCGGTTTTTGAAAATTTTTATGCCAAAATTAAAGATTGCTTTGCGGGTATGAATATTTGGGTGATATTCACGGAGACCTAAAATATCTATTGTGCCCCCTTTCTTCTTTTAATTCCCGAAGGAAATCTGAGAAACTAGTGGCTCCTTTAGACCTATTTCCCAATGAATTTTAGGATAGCCGCAGGCTTTAGTTTAAGTATCTTTGCTCTATCCAGTATGAGTATGTGGGTATGTGTCATACCATAGGATTCTGTGCTGCTATGCAATCCCCAAGTACGTGAATGGAGGTTTCTACTCCCAGAACATCTGTTAAAACTCTTTGCAGTTTTACTCTGCCTTAGGCATTCATTTGTTATTCTTTGCCTTTTTATCAGTATTGAACTGTGCACATTACCTAATGGCTTTATCTGTATCTGTAGAGTAGGGAGGGTGAGTGTAGGCTCACAGCACTTAGGCCACATGTAACCCATTGTACATCCTCCCGAGGAGTTGTCCTCCTAGGTCATCGTCCATCCTGTCCTTCCCAGGAAGGTAGACAGGTCACTAGGAGACATCTCCTTTATATCGGCAGGTGTAGGCCAAGACTCACCGAGCACACACTCTCTTATTGACGATAACACCGGACACTCGCCTAAGACATGCCTGACAGTTTCATCTTCCTGTTCACACATCCTGCATAGAGGTGTGTCCACTAGCCCCATTGTATGGAGGTGTTTCCTTAGTTGACAGTGGCCAGTCAGAAATCCTACTGTTCGTAGGTTTTCCTGGTCATCGCCAAATATTTCTTCGGCGCCAGCTTCCCAGGATCGTCCAGGGTGATCCTGGCAAGACTGCATCTTTTGATTCCATCCCAACTCTTAAGGGATTGAGCATGGGTGTAACGTTTGGCTAGTTCCGCAATTGTCGAAGTCGTTAGGCCGTAGGTGTAACTGGGTCCCAGAATTTTTAGTCCGGCGGCTTCCTTGGCTGAAGAATCGGCAATGCGATTACCTTTACTCCTGTCGTGCCCTTTAATCCACCTCAGGATAATATTGTTATCTGCTGAAACACTAAATTGAGTTGAACGCCAATGAAACAAAAGTTGCTCAATTTCGCTGATGTAATTATGATGTTGAATGACGTTAAAAAAAAGTTAAGTGAATAATGCAGGTTCTTGCCCAACTAACCAATAAATTTGGAGGTAAACTAAGCCAGTTCACAGGGCTTTGTTACCTTATTGATGTAAAGAAAAAAGTTATTTGTTTAGCAAAACTAGAAAAAAAAAAGATAAAGCAATTTAAGGGCGCCACTAATTTTCTTTCCTAAAAGAAAATCAAATTTAAAGGTCAGCTAACTTTTAATCTGTAAAAAAAAAGAAAGAACTTAAAGTTTCTGTATAATAAATAAAACTAATACGTAAAAAAAATGTATATAATTAAAGTATTGAGATTACAAAAAAGTGGGTTAGTAGACAGATAAAAAAATATAAAATACTTAACACCCTAAAACAAATGTTTATGAAGATGAAATCCATTTGATGTTGAAACTTTAGCTATTGATGTGGTTCTATGGAATGTCTACAGGAAACTGTATCCAGGTTACTTGACGATTCCAGAAAAACTTGTATCGAAGGAACTGTACAAGGGAAATATACTCAGAAAACTTGTTATTCCATTGGAACTTGTATTCCAGGAAACTTTTTATCGAAATAGGAACTGCTTGTCACACATGAACTTGTTTGTCACACAGGAACTATAATAGGTACTACTGTGTTCCAGGAAACTGTGTCCTTGAAACTGTGTCCAGGAAACTGTTCAGTAATCCAGATAGGTACTTAAAAAGTTACGGCTGCCTATTAGATTTTGTGTAAATTATTAAAATTGTTAAAATAACTACTTGAATTACTGCACAGTTCCAACTTGCTATGTCAACAGACGATGAGAGAAGCCCTGCCGGTACCTTTCTCATCCTTATTTAAAGACCATTCGAAATTTTAAATTTCGCGGTAAAATACCTCTAGAATATTGATTTTTAGTCTACTAGTTTATTCCACCACAAATCATAAAAGTGAAATAATTTATTAAATATTTGAATGAAATATTTTTAGGTAATTATATAGACTATTCCACCAAAAATCAAAATTCTGAAGTGATAATTGCACATTTTTAATATCTGGAATGTTCACTAACAAAGTTAACGTTTCACTGCTGAGGCGTCAGCTAAATCTTGGTGGCACTCTAGTACTAGCCTCGATATAACACGTTGTCTGTTCAAGGCTAACAGGGCTTGTCTACTATCAGTGCAGATTGTTATGTTTTTGCCAGAAATTCCCCTTCTGGTTAGTTCTTTTGTGGCAATTGAGATACCAGCCAGCTCTGTTTGAACCACGCTGGTATTGTTTCCCATTTAGGCTTAGTGCTCTCTAGTAAACTCCACATCCTGAGCCTTCTTTCATTTTTGAACCATCTGTGCATATGCGTATTGTATTTGCATTTGCAGCATCTGGCTCTGTGTTCTGTTTTATTTGTATTTTGTAGGGTTTGTTAATCAAAAACCTGGGTTCAATTGCATCATTGGCTGCCTGCAGCAGAGGTAGCGCAGTAAGCGCTTCCTGCCATAGGCTTAACCTCAATTGGCCCACTCCTACTTCGGGGTTTACACCATTACGCCATTAACGCAACCTCCTTGACGTACAGGTCCAGAGGGGTCAGACCAGTAATTAGTTCCATTGCTGCGGCTGGTGTTGTTCTTATGGCTCCTGTGATGTTTAAACAAGCCATTCGCTGTATTTGATATAATTTTTGGATGGCCGTTGCTTCTAGAACCTTCGGTCCCCATGCGATTGCTCCATACGTTAACATGGGTCTTATTATTGCAGTGTAGATCCCGGTGAGAACACGGGGTAACAGACCCCATGTGCGTCCCACTGTCCTCCGACACTGCTCATAAGCCACATATGCTCTTTTTGCTCTGCTGTGTAGATGAGAGTTCCATGTTAGTTTCCTGTCGAGGGTAAAACCAAGGTATTTCACCTAATGGCGTTAATTTCCTCTTGAAATATACTTGGGATTTTTCACAAGCTTTCGGAATGTTTTTTTTCCTGGGCGGTACACTCCTATCCGCCCAGTCCTTTCAATTGCTTTTGAGCTGCCTGTAAGCCATTAAATGACGTTATTTCCAAGTTTGGTAATGGTGTTGGGATCCCATTCCTTTTTCTTACTCAATTCCGTATCTGAATACTTACTTCTTCATCATACCATCTTGTGGCATACCCGTGGGTACCTGATTTGAAGGAGGTGGTTTTTTCGCTTCCCTTTTTACTTAGCCTGTCTCTTGTACTTTCTGCAATATTCTCCACCGCCATATAGGAGTATGAAGTTGATAATCACTTCTATGGCTGCCGTTGAACATGTTTTCATTGCTTCTGTGATACAAATACAGGCTAGTCATTGAATTCTAGAAAGGTTGTCACTTGTAGTCAATAGTCTAGTCATACTACCCAACGCAATGGCTCCATAAGTGATTATTGGTCTTACTATGGCAAGATTTTTGGGTTACAACCCCATTTTTTCGCTGCCAGGTGTTTGCACTCCACTAGAGGTATTTCGCAACTCAGTTCATCAAAATTAAGAAGTTTATCTAATATTCTAATTATTTTTTTTCCTTCATTAAACACCGCAGAAGTCACGAGATAATTGCAAAAAATCTATTTTTGTGACGTTTACCTTGAATATCTTAAAACGAACACAGACATAAAGTAATCCATTATGTAGATCCATGGAGCTAATATTAGCTCCATGTGTAGATCATATCTAAGGTATAAAGACTTAATAATGTACCGTATGACATAAAAAATATAATGTGACATGTAAGATTTGCCATTATAGTGAAATTATTGCTTAAACATTCAACAAATAAATCAATGAGAAATATAAAAGATAAGAAATTAAACGAGACAAAAATTTTCTCTCAGAAATATTAATATTATTGATATACCCATACGATCGTTAGACGTTATTTTTTGTGATAATTGCAAAATATAAAGAAAAAAGGTAGAACGTGTCGCGGGACACACTTTAGTTCCTTTTAAGCAATAATCAAATTTTTTGAATCAATAAATAAATACTCATATTAATATAAGAATTTATTTTACTCTGAATGAAATTTCATTTAACAAAAATATACAGTAGGTAGTATTAATTATAAATAAAAATCTTATCATTAAGTTGATTGGCACAATAGTTATTTATGATACAAGTGCGTGAAGTTATAATTTTGCGCACGAGTTGCGAAAATGCAAGGAACGAACGTAGCGAGTGCCTTTCTCGCAACGAGTGCGCAAAAATACTTCACGCACAAGTGTCGTACAAAAGAAAATAATAATAATTAGTAAAAATTTATCGGAACAAATTCAAGTAGATCACCAGCAATGCGAATACCAGCTTTGCATAGAATTTTAATGTAGCATCGGTGGTTCAGTGGTAGAATGCTCGCCTTCCACGCGGGCGGCCCGGTTCGATTCCCGGCCGAAGCATATGAATCGCTGCTTCGTAAACGAGAGAGAGAGAGAGACTCAGGAGAGAGCACACGCACGCAAGCAAGGCACTTAACGAAGCAACGTAACATAACGTAACGGTCAGATCTATTGCGTCGCGACCCCCGGTCGCTCAAACCTAACCTGAGTAAAGAACCAAAGTTCCAAAATTTGTGCTTTGTTAAATTAGTGTTGGATCAAATATGTCGAAACAATTAACCAGCCGCTGCAAAGAACTTGTGGCTTCATTAGTCAGTTATTTTGAACAAGAACGTGATAACAATGGACCATTGCCACTCTAAACTTCTGTAAGAAAGGTAAGTAAGCATAGGCAACAGGTATTGAATTATTGTATCTTAATATGTACGTATTTTTGTAGCGTGTAGCAGCAGCACTTAAGTAGAATGTAGCAATTTCACTAGCCGTAAAGCGTCATTAACATTTAAAGTTTGTTTGCAAACTAAAACCATTAATAGATAATGCTAAAACTAATAGACCGGTAGCCAATGACACATGTAGGCAGGGACGTATATAAGGGAGGGTTTTGGGGGTTCAACCCCTCCCCCCCCCCCCAAAGAAAATACAATAATGTTTTATTAGCATACTGCCACAATATTTGAATTACATTTAATACCAATTACGAAATACAAATAATATATTTTTCATCAATATTGGATCTGAAGCTTTAAGAAACTGAATTTCTAAGTACTTATAGTAGTTGCGCCTGCCAAGTGTGAAAAAAGTTAAGTTCAGTTGATATAAGTGTTCCAAGAGTAACTGGAAGACAAATCAACCAACAGTAATGTACCAGGGGACACAGCTGAAGTTTACTATCGGCGGAACATATTTTATCCATTTATCGAACATGTAGTCAACGAAATTGAAGCTCGTTTCAAACCCCACGAAGAAACAATTTCAGGAATTCAGTTGATTTTACCTGACCGGACCCAAAATAGTGACAAAGCAAAGAGATGTATTTCAAGAATGGGGGAAATATTTCTTAGTGAAGCTGAAAAGAGAGTTGTGGTAAGCGAGTATGAGCTTTGGCACAACCACTGGTGCAATCAAGAAAACCCCTCTATTGCCTTAGAAGCTATGGATCGATGTGATGAACTTTTTTTCCCAACGATTAAGAAGCTTCTTCAAATCTTGGCAACACTTCCAGGTTCAACTGCCACGCCTGAACGTAGTTTTTCCACACTTAAACGGCTGAAAACGTATTTAAGGAACAAAATGGGAGACGAACGGCTTACAGGATTAGCGTTTATAAGTATTCATCGGGATGTGACAATAGAAATAGATTCCTCAACAATTGTGAATAACCTAGCTGAAAGAAGAAAGAGGTTAAATTTACTCTTGTAAGATTAGTTTTCTGTTTTAATAAAAGCTTCAATTTTCAATCATCTATCATCTTTTTAAATAGGTGCTCCCAAGATAATATACAGGTAACATCTCGGCTGATACCTATGGGAATGGGGCGAAGAACTTAGAAGACTGGCGACTCGGAACAGTGTAACACTGGAGTGGGTGCCAGGTCACAAAGGAATCGCTGGCAATGAAAAAGCTGACGAACTTGCAAGAGTAGGGTCGTCAACACTGATTAACGGACCCGAACCATCTGTGCGCATCCCCAGATGCTCCACTAGGTCATGGTTAAAAGGGTGGGTAAAAGAACAACACAAAAAACACTGGAAGGACACCGAAACAGCTCTGCACATATTATGCAACTGTGAGACGCTGGACCACGGGAGGCAAAAACTATATGGAAGACCCCAAATGACTCCAGAAGACTTCTACAACCAACCAGTAAAGAACCTGTATGAGCTAATACAGGGAACGGATTGGCTGAATAGACTGTAGTCAGAACATTAGGAGAATCCACAATACGCCCAAGAGGCTGAGGTGGTGCCGGCGAAGAGACGGCTCCTTTAAAAATATATAAGTATATATATATATACATGGTTATAACCCAGAAGGGAGCGAAACGAAAAACGATGTTTAAAAATACTCTTAGATGTAGCCAAGTCAAACAAAGAATTAAAAAAAAAACTTAACATTATTTCTTTTACTTGAAAAATTGCTTTAATGCGTGGCACTCGATTTTTTTTGCCTTTGGCGGCACCTTCAATAAAGCTTTCTCCTTCTGAACCTATCAGATGAAAAAAACCAAAACCCCCCCATGAAAAAGCTATAGCTACGTGACTGCATGTAGGCTTCATTATTTTAAATGGAACCATCGAGTTTAATGTGAAAAGCAAGTAGAATAAGGCTAATGTAAAAGAATCAAACTTGCAAATCGAAGCTACAGGAGACATTCAAAATCTCAGGATTTTCACGAAACTGGAACAATTAGTTAATGGATGCCACTTATTTGGATGAAAGACGGCTTCCATTTAAAATAATGAAGCTTACACGTGTAATGGGCCACCGGTCTATAACCTCTATAACCAAATAAAAAGAATATTTGATAAACTTCTTGACATTGGTTTTATACCGTACGAGCTATATAGGAAATGTGGAATTATAATTGATAACACATAATTTTACTTTCACATATTTTTATTAATGTTTGTATATACAAACAAACGCTATTGGTACCCAGTGCAATTAAGCAGACAAAAATCTCTTAAATTTATGTGGCCCCTTTATTTAAAAAAGTAACATGTTGCTGTTGCACATAATATTGTGTTACACAAATTACAAAATATATACTAAATGCACAAAAATACATATTTAATAAATAATAAAATCATTTTGATATAAAATTCATTACACATTCCATATGCTATAAACGTGGTTAAAAAAGATAAAGATATATCTACTTATTGAATTTGCTAACTGATTAAGATACTTTATCAATTGACAGCGATATGAACGAACTATTTCGACATTATCTAAATATTTTTTAGACCGCATGAAAGCAAACATATATATTTAATAATAACTATCTTTTTTCGTTATTTAACTAAATAATAAGTAAACATAAATTACTTATTGACTGGAAAATTGACCTACGTAGAAAATATTGTTTTATCTTTCATTAGATAACTCTAGTTTCTTTCAACTTTTTTAGTCTTAACTTAAGTACATATTAAATACTATAAGTTTGCAACGATTACTATATACAAAAAGTAGTAAATAGTTTTATGTAAAATAGAAAACTAATTTTTTTATTTAAAAATTAATATTGAGCATAAATCAACTTTGAATTCCATTACAGGTTCCAATTTGTTTTAAAAACATTGTTTTACCAAATTTCCCTACAACATTAATTTTAGTGAACCATTTAATGTATAGGAGGAAAATTAATTCAGGTGGACCGAACTTATAGTTATAAGAACAGAATGTAAAAGAATATGCAGCACCTACAGATCGGACGAAATCTCAATCCATGTTAACCAAAGAACGATACGCATTATTGTAGAAAGAAAATGGAAGCAAATTTGATATTTATGAAAAGTATTTCAAAAAAAAATAAGTAAAAAGAAGAGAAATAATTAAGCAGAATAACATTTGTCAAAAATTAGTCTGGATTGGTAATAAATTATACCACTTAGGGCGAGTTGTACCAAACACCTAAACTCGGTTTAATGATGACTGATGTTTAGACTGATGTAATTGTTGATAAAAAATATATCAATCAGCCACATCAGTCTAAACATCAGTCATCATCAAACCGAGTTTAGGTGTTTGGTACAACTCGCCCTTAGTATGTGGTGTATGCTCATACAAAAATTAATAAAAAGTTGAAAATATGAATAATTTTTGTTCAAGCTGCTCCTAAGCTGCTGCATAGATTTTGATAAAATTTAATTATGAATGTTAGATCACTATAATGTAATAATTTTTTCTCGCTTTTTGTAGATTTTTGTCGTGGGTCATCAACCCCGTATGACAACCTTTTTATAGCATGTCACTGGAATGGACCATGTTTTTTGAAACCCCAGGTTAAGTGGTATTTGTGACCAATCTATTTGTTACATCCTATATACTGTATAACTTGTTTTTACTTGGTTGCAGATGAAGCTGTGCCGAAGATGGTTTTCACAAATTCGTTACTATAAAAAAAATCTATCAGAAATAAAATAGACTATTTTATTTCCAAACATTTTAATCAATTATTTTGCATACATAAACTTCATTTCCATATAGGTAAAATTAAAAATAGGCCAATACAGCAACCATTTTATTTAATATTATTTAACCATGAAAGTCTAGTAGGTATTCGTATTATCCGATCCTTCATTCTCTCAATAGCAATGGTATTAATATTTTTAATATTATACATTTTCTGTGATATAGTCACGATACATAATTATTTTTCAGTCACCTTTATTCAATAATTATTTAAATGATATTTAATATCTTCAAACAACGTTTGAAATAAATGACATGATACATTTATGAAATTTTAATTGCAAGTCATAATTTTTGTATCTCAAAATATGCGTCAAGAATTCAAAGCAGTTTTTACTCTTATTTTTTTTTCATTTTGAACATTTAATCTCAAATTATTCAAGATTAAATAAGCGGATGTGTTTCTAACTATATAAGTTTCAATTGTATAACAATATAAAATATTTTAAACTCTGAATAATGCAACAGACATATCTAATATTTATATACAATATAAATGCGGGTATATTCATATAAACGGCTTTTATTTTCGTTTTCTAAAACTCATTTGTACAGAGCGATTTATTGATAATCATAATTGGTCTAACTAAAAAATCCTGGACAAAATACGGAGATTAAAGGTTGTACTAATCCCACCATGTTTTTATTTGGGAACATAAAAAGTAGGTATTTGACAAATAAAGTGATAAACAATTTCCACTTATTATTTCACTAGGAAATACTCTCAGGTTATTGGCTTCATAATTAGTCTTAATTAATTTCATATTTCTGCATGTTACAGTAACAAACCGAAGTTTGTAAAAGTTCTGTTTATATGTTGCAGACTAGTAATTTAGGTAAGTAGGCAATTGAACAAAATATCCTAAAGATACCTTTCAATGAGCGATAATAATAATTGGATATTTGCAGAAAGATCATTTGATTTGATTTCTTATTTACCACTTTCTCAACAAACCAAACGGCATGTGGAGTCTACTAAATCACTAATTATTTTAAACTTACATAAACAATCCAAAGTATCAATACAAAAATGAATAATAAATACCAAATTGTTTAATAGGTCTATGATAAATTGATAGTATACCTAGTGACAATTTTGCCGCTAGAAAAGGGAAACTTTCATTGTTCTAGTAGTATCTGCCTCAAAATTACTTTGGTAGTAGGTGTATAACAAATATACAAAATAAGTAGCTTCAAATAAAACAATATTTTCCGCAAATTTTTATACTTTTAACTCAGGATTCTTTCCAATATTACCCTTACAATTATTAATACATAAATCACTTTTTATAGATATTTTTAAAAATCGTTAACAACAAAAAATATAAATATGTCTACAATGACAAAACACACAAAAAAATATTTAAAAAAATTTCTTTAAACTTTTAGTACCATGTATATGAAAGCTTCAAGTAATTGTAAAATATATACCAATTTTAAAAAATTGTAGTGTTAGGCATTTAAAACGTTATTTATAGTGACCAGAAATGGGCAGTTTTGTGGAAAGAACCGGAAAAATTGATTTGCTGTAATTGACAATTAATAAATAAACGTAAATAAGTAAATGAAACACTATATCATGCAAGACACGGGCCACAAGACGAGTGTTAATAGCCATTAAATGAAGGTTGCATACACTATATTTTCTACTCCTAACGTTTTTTTCCCGAACTTTGAATAATAAAATTATGATTTACTATATTTGAAATCAACAAAACTTACATTCTATGGTTTTTGTCAGTGATAAATAAATGGATAGGTATGAAATCATTTATTATATTTTTAGTACCTGCCCTTCAGTACGCTTCATAAATAATTCTAAATACCACATCTCCACGCATTTTCTTCGTAAAAATATATATCCAAGTACTGTAGAAACATTCATTTTTCATATACACGGAAACAAAATATTAACATAAATAATTTAAATCTACACTATTGAAATACATTTCGTCGTATTTTTGCCTGCCAATGAAAAAATTAGGAACTAATTTTCAAAATAATAAATGTTGTGATAGATGTTCCTACCGTTCTGTTTTTAACAGCTGCTATATGAAATTTGCTTGTCTTTAAATTATAAAAAGCATTATATGAACCTAATAAAACATGATAATTACAAACTTAATACGCCATTATCAAAATTCTTGGAATATACAATTTATTTATAATTTGGAATGCTGTTTTACATAAATTAATTTTGAAAATTAGATCAATAAGCTAGGTATAAGTGATACTTATCCAAACTACCCTGAATGAAAATATTTGATAAACTTAAGACAATATTTCAACATTTTATTACAATCATTCAGGCAATTGCTAAATTAAAAATGTATAAAAAAATTTCCCACTCTAACTTTCAGTCTGTTTGTTAAGGAAGTATCATTGAATCAACAAATATTTGGAAACTCTTGAATATTACATTGGAACTATTTCTGTTGAAAAAAGAAGGTACATTGAAACATTAATTGCACAATTAGAGTTTCCTACTATTTGTATACTCTGTATATAATACTGGATGAATCATTAAGTCTCTTAAAAATCGTTGAGTACCCACTATGGTATGTTGCGTTTAATGCCTCTAATATATAAACTTCAATTTACATTTTTTTGGGTACATCTCCTAGCATGTTTTTTCTACATTGTTATAGAGACTTTTGGTTTACACTATTTTTGAAATTAATATTTGTTTATAATTTGTTTCCTTCACTAGAAATGTATTTAAAGTGTACGGTAGATTTTTAGTGTGAATTTTGATTTAATTTTTATGCTTTTGTAGTTTACGTCTGGAAAATGATGTAATTTGTGTTTTTTAAATATGTAAATGGCAATTTATTCATAGAATTGAAGATTTTTTAGTATTTTTTATCTAAAATCAGTCATTTGTTAATATTAAAGATACAATATTTGAAATCAAATGACTTCAATTCATCACCCAGTAAAAATTACTTTTCGTTAGGTGGGGTTACTTTGCAAGCAGAGATAACTTATAATATTACCATATAAAACTCTTTCCACTGGTTCTTACGGGTGTTTTAATGGAGGAGGAAGGTACAAACAAGTTGTTAGCTGCTGTGTATTGGATCAGGGCAAATTCAGGATATCACAAAATGCATCAAGCATTTGAGTTGTTTTAGATTTTCTCAGTCAATTCCTTCCAAATTAACAAACATTGAACTTTCTGATAAATAGGCCATCAATAATGTAGAAATTAACCTGGATTGAGATGACGCCGATGGAAAAACTGCACACAAAGAAACCAAAGTTGGATGAATTTTATCACTCAGTTTAATCACTCAAATTAAGTTTTATATTTTTGTATTTTCTTTGTAGAAAATTTCACTGTTTTTGGTGTGCTGTTCAACCAAAAATAAAAGTATTTAAGAATTTCTCTTACAGCCTTCAAAGTTTTTGCAAATTACATGCTATAAAAATAATTAAAACGCAAAATCTCTCAAGCATGTGGCAAAGTAACTCCACTAAACGGTTTTAACGATATTATGAGCATTTAGGAACAGTTTGTGTAAAACATTTTGAGTAATAAAAACTTTTATTTATCAATTGCTTATTATAGTATATCCTAAATGTTCCTAAAATAAACAATACGTATTCCTAAGTAATCTGCTTTAAAAATTAAGCATCGTACTAAAAAGCATAATATATGGTCCCGTATTCAGCTTTCCAAAAAAAATATACATGTATGTTGAATGCTTACTCAAATATTAAGTTCGGACCATTTATAGCGATAGAACAACGAAGTTTTCATGAAAAATATTAAGTGGTAAGATAAAACTCAATTTTTGAGACACCTACAGATTTCCCAAAATTCCCACATTTTACGATTGGTAAAACCAGTAGAATTTTATACAGTAATGGGTCAGTTGAAAGATCATTAGAAAACAGGTAAAAAATCATATGAATACTTATAAATGTAACATAAAAAGACATGATCTGGCAAATGTACAAAACCTCAAAGAAACTCTAGATCTTATTAAATCCATTTTTGAACTTCGTCGTTTTCAGTTTGTTCTCGAGATCGTAATAAATTAAAGAATAGGTCTATCACTTAAATAGACGAGGTTTTTCAGTAGTGTGACAATTTAATTGGATTCGCTTAATAACTTACATGGAAAGGTTGAGTTATGTAAGTGACAAATTGCATCACAAATTTAATTACAATATGAATTCTACTGTCAGTGGAATTCAATTGTATTGTGGTTGTGATAATTAACTAGCACTTTAGTAATAATAAAGTTGATACATCATAATTTTTCACTAACACAAGTATTAACAATAAGATAAAGTTCAATGTGATCACCATTGATATGAAAAAATTGTCAAAATCTTGCGGTTATTTTCGAATTTAAAAAAAAAAATATGAAAATCGGCAACCTATATATCATGAAGTGATTCAATACCTCGGATAAATTGTTAATCTCGTGACACAGCACTTGGGTGTGTTTATTAAGCGCCAATTAACAATTATCAAGTAAGATTTATCAATTATACAACTAACAATCATGAGTTGAGCTTCTTGTTTTCAATTAATGTGTTAATGGAGATGATTAAAAAGTAACATGAAAGAGGATGCCAGCTTAATTTGTTTACTTTAATTGCATGAACCAAATTTCTTTCCACTACTCATCCAATAAGCAGATGATCGCTGATTGATTCAACGATTTTTATAGATTTATTCCAACTTGTTTGTCGGTTAATGACACTACTAGTTTTCCAACTATACTCCATACTTTTTTTGTAAATTACTTATATAGGTAATAATATTTTCACCACTCGTTAGCTGATAATTTGTGATAGATGAATGTTATGGTAGTTCTTAATTGTGGTTGCATGAATTCACCTTTATTTGTGTGATTAAATGAATCACTGAAGCTTAAAACAACAGAATAAACTAGTAATATAGTAAAAATAAGGTAATTATTAATAACATGTAATCGTTAAAAATGATTGATTGCATCAATTTATTTAAATTAGTTTAAAAAAAAGTATTGCATTCAATATATCTCAACAATCTATGATATAAAAAATATGTCACATCAACAATCTTTTTAGAACAGTACCTCAGTAACCCCATCATTACAAAATTTAAATTTTCAAACGTTTTATTAGTAGGTACATCTTATGATTTTTTTAACCGACTCATTACCGACAAATCCATTACTCGCAACTTACTGTTTTTACTTCTATTTTTATTAATTTTAAGGCACATTAACCTATATAATTTATTTACAATATATATTTCTAAGTACACGTTTAAACGGTCTTTTCGTCTAGATATATTTTATAGAAAAATATTCTTGAGCTCTACATTCAACCTTTGGTATTAAATATTTTAATTTGTGGAATGTATATGAAAATAAAGATGGAAGACTCTGGCATTGTTTTAACCTTATTAACAATAAAAATCCAGAGAACCGTCGTGATTCTAGTTTGGAAAAATAATCATTATAGTTTAACAGCCGCATAATATTCGTTTTAGACGACTATAAAGTGATTATAAAATATGAAACTAGTATAAAAGAAATAATGATTATTCACCAAACGATCACAAAATAAGTGACATTTGGCAACAAGAAAAAAATAAATGATAGGTATACGTACCATGATACGAACAGAATTTACACTTTGTACTTTAAGACGTGAAATAGCTGAATTGATAACGAACAAAAATAAAATACTTTAGAAATCGATTAATTAAATCAATCAATTTTTACGACTTAAATTTATTGAATTTGTTTAAGTTGCTTCATAATTTGCGGGTGCGTCCTAGACACAATAGTCTTTAATTTTTGTAGTTGGGTGAGCAGGTTTGTGTTTGAATCTTCTAAAAATTCTATCTTTTGTCTATACGTTGTATTTTCACTAACTAGGTGTTCGACTTTTCGTTCTAGTTGATCCATATACTCTTTCTTTTTTCGCCTGCTCTCTTGTGCAGAAATCTGTAAAAAAATAGTTCTTTAATAATTTTTATGGAAAAATGTAATTAACCTTTGCAACAAAAATTTTATATTCTCATTCACTTAAAAAAGTAAATCTTTCCCCCGAGACACAATTTGCATGCAGTCTTCTAAGTAGGTAATCAGAATGAATAGAAATTTCAATATTTTTTTATCCGGCCGAGATGGGAAACAGACTACAAAGACTACTATTATAGTGTCATATCCACAGACATATAAAAAACAAGTGGTCATATCACTCGATGTACCTATGTATAGTTCTTTTCACAATCTAAGAACTGACCTGACCTGGACATGGGATAATGACATGCAATAAAGCAATAAAAGTATTAGACGTGACAGGGTCGTATTTATTTTTTTGGCGAATAATAAATTATTACCTGAAAACTCTATAAGACTGACTATACAGGGTGCGGCAGATAAACGGTCAATTAGAGATATCTCGAGAACTAAAGGTATCTGAAATATGAAAATTGGCATGAAGGGGTTTTGAATAATGAGCTATTCAATGAAAATATTGCCGTCACCATTCTACTTCCGGTTATACCGGAAGTCGCACATAACTTTGTTATTTTTAATGGAAGACCCTGTATATTTTTCAATTTTAGGAATATTAACGTTATTCTGAACATTTTTTGTTAATACTTCCCTATACCTATTTTGAACCGTTTTTGAGTTGTAATGTTTTTTATATGAAAATGACACTTTTTTACCATGTACATAAAATTCAATATCCTCTAATGTAACTTGAATAAAAGTTTAAATTTCTCAGGAACTATTCACCACATACCGCTTTATCGTTTACACTGTGAAGTTA
>CAJUYI010000013.1:274054-288252 GCA_910591695.1 Galerucella pusilla | reverse complement strand
TAACTTCACAGTGTAAACGATAAAGCGGTATGTGGTGAATAGTTCCTAAGAAATTTAAACTTTTATTCAAATTACATTAGAGGATATTGAATTTTATGTACTTGGTAAAAAAGTGTCATTTTCATATAAAAAACATTACAACTCGAAAACGGTTTAAGATAGGTATAGGGAAGTATTAACAAAATATGTTCAGAATAACGTTAATATTCCTAAAATTGAAAAATATACAGGGTCTTCCATTGAAAATTACAAAGTTATGTGCGACTTCCGGTATAACCGGAAGTAGAATGTTGACGGCAATATTTTCATTGAATAGCTCATTATTCAAAACCCCTTCATGCCAACTTTCATAATTCAGATACCTTTAGTTCTCTAGATATTTCTAATTGACCGTTTATCTGCCGCACCCTGTATACTAGGAACATTTTATTGATCTCTTCGGACAATAAACACACTAGAAGAGGAAACAGAAGCCATGAATCGCGGGCGATTGACATAAACACATAACATAACATAACATTTATAACATGTTATAGGTAGATTTCTAGCCTTATATTGTATTTATTATACAAGAATCCTTTCAAGATGTCACTACACTTTCGCACTACTGTAGTTTATGTTTATACCTTCGTTTATAAAATATGTTATACGACCAAGGTTGAAAATGCAGACAGGACAAGTTTATGATTTGAAATGTAAAGGGATATATTAAGAAATTTGATTATTTAGAATGCCGAGCCAAATTTTTTTTTGTAAACTTTGGTGGAGTGGTTATTACCAAGTTTTATTATAATTTATTCCTTTTCAATCTCTCAAACATAATAATAAAACCTAGGGCGACGACCCAGCACTGTAGTGGAACGCGTTTGCTGCGATAATTACAGTCAAGCAAGGTCAGACATGGTTAGTACTTGGATGGGTGATCATGACAGGAAAAACCATCGTATAGGGCCCGTACAGCCTGCAGCGAAACACTTTAGACTACTAGGGTGCACTTTAGACTACAAGGGTGAGTAGCATATCACAGCTCGCAGGCATTATACCAATGAGCACGAGGTATAATGTAGATATGCCGTCTTTCGGAGGAGACGTAAAACCGAGGTACCGAGTCCATGGATGTTGGGCTCGTTAAAGAACGCTAACACTGGTTGGAACACTAGTGGGTTCGCCAAAATTTCCGGTTAGGGGTAGAGTGCTCCCGGCGTCGGTGATTAGCCTTAGCCGCAGAAATAGACCGACGTTAAATAACACAATAAAAAAAAACTGCAAGCATTGACAAAGGACATATTCAATTGCAGAAATGTATCAAAAATAGCATAAAACAATAATTTTTTGAAATTTGTAAATTTTGTGTGATATTTTATATTTATTGGACAACCTGAAACTTGGAGGGTAACGTATGACGTAGGCATCCGATAAGAAAGGATTTTCCGAAATGCTACCCCTGAAAGGAGGTGAAAAACGGGGACCAAGTTTGCATGGGACAACGTAATTGCTTGTTCCTATCTACTTCAAATTATGCTTAAAAATTCTTTAATAAATTTAATGGAGGACGGTTTCGTAGGAGAGCCGGGGATGGTTGAGTACAGGGGTTGGTTAGCACACTGTCATTATTTCTATAACTTGCCGCTAGAGTACTAGTTTACACCGTATGTTAGACGACTGAAATGCTTTTCAGTCAGCTATGAAACAATGGTTAACGTGGTTATGTTATTTATTATGCTTTAGAACTTCTGACTTTTTTAGAAAAATGGCAAGAAAAAATTGAATACAAAAAAAAGGTAGGAAGAGACTGCTATACTGACTGACACCATCCGGTCAAATTAGACGAAAAAAGAATAGTAAAGGTAGGTACATAAATTTATCTACAACTGTCATATAACGGGTACAATTTGACACTATTTTCATTGTCATAATGACGTATATTACTGCACTAGTGCGTTTTTGAATACATTACCGCACTAGTGCGATAATAAGAATCTAGAAAAATGTTAAAACCAGAATTAAATATGTAAAATAACACTGGAAATGCATTTTCAATTTCCGAAAGGAGATTGTCTTCGCTTGAACTCATTTTTATGGATTTTTGTTCATTTTTGTTCATTTGTTCACTTTGACAATTTGATGACATAACTAATTTATTTCATTTCCACAGCTTTGTTGGTCTTTGTTGCTATGGTCACAAAATATGATACACACTACTTTATTTTTGCAGTTGATATTATTAAAAATACGTTCGATTGAGATTTTTATAATTCTATGATATAGGTACTATTAATGATACTAATAAACAGTTGTAGATAAAATTTTGTACGTAATACGTGTGATAAGAATTATTAACGCACTTATGTGGGGCCTACTGCCTAGTCGTGCAAACTTCACATGCGTGCGTGAATAATGTCCATATCCCACTAATTACGTAAATAACTATTACAGCAAGCTGAAAGTGCGTGTAATTGTTTAAAACATACCTAAAAATAACAGCTGAAAGTTCCTCATTATTCCGGTGCCTTGAAAATAATTTATTCGAGGTCAAAGGTCATATTCTCGAAAAAAATTGGTTTCTCGTGATTTTCAGCAAAACGGTGACTTTTATCACAAAATTTTTCTTAGAACCACCGTTTCTGAGATCGAGTCAAATAATTATAAAAGATGTGATCGTCATAATATGCATAAGTACGCCACGTATAGACATCTCCGAATCTGAAAAAACTATCTTCTTTTTAAAGCCAGGAAAAGCCCAAAATCAAGCGGAAATATATCCGTCAAAAAGGTTTATCTTCTTTTACAAAGAGTCAAAATCATGTACCTACTATTTTTACACGCAATAACTGGCTGTGATACGACGTCTGCATTTTACAGGAGGGGTGAAGCAACAGTCTTTAAAATGTTTGAAAAACAAGATTTACTTCAATGAGCTGAAGTCTTCAAAAAAAATAGTTCAACTCAACAAGAAATTATCACGAACGGGATTCGGTTTATTCTTTCTATGTACAAAGCTCCGAAAAAAAAACACCTGCTTAGATAAGTATCGATATGCATGCTTCGTTAAACACACTAAAAATAAGAAACAGGTGCAACTATTATAGCTTGTCTTCCTCCAACCTCAGTTGCTGCTCATCAACATCTTTTTCGAGTATATTACCAACTCCAAGTGTGGCTTGGTTATCAGCTAGAAGCTAGACCAAAAAGACAAGGGTTGGAAGTTGGTCGACAATACATTAGAACCTATTCAGACTTTACTCCCACCTGCGCCGGAAAAACTGCTGCAATTTTTTGCAACTGTAAAAAGGGATGCAGCGCTAAATGTGGTTGTTTAAAAGTTGGACTGTTGTGTTCTCTGGCATGGACACATTGTCAAGGCCAGTCATGTTCTAATGCTGAATCACCAATAGTGGAGGATTCGTTTGATACCAGCGAGGAAACATGCGATACATCGCTATTGGCGCATTCTACTTACACCCAGGATGAAGAAAACGAACAAGAAGAAGAACAACAAGAATAATACATTTTAGAGCTTTAGTTCTTTATGTTAGGTTGGTCTGACCGTCACGTTACTTGGAGGGATGGAGGTCGCGATGCAAAAGATCTGACCGTTACGTTATGTGCCTTGAGCGCGTGGTCTCTCGCGCTATTTCCTCAGTCTCTCGGCGCAAAGTGTTGATTGTCAGCATACATTGTATTATTAATTACAGTTAATAGAATAATTAATATGTACTTTCTGCCAATCAACTCAAGATTTTTATAATTAATACTAGTGTATATTTTTGTTAAATGAAGTTTCATCCAGAGTAAAATAAATTCTTATATTAATATGTGTATTTATTTATTGATTTAAAACATTTGATTATTGCTTAAAATGAACTAAAGTTCTTACCGTGTGTCCCGCGACACGTTCTTTAATTTTTTTTATTTTAATCGCTTTTATCATTTCCAACCCTTGCTAATATATTTTATTATGCAAGTTTTCAATTAAACAGAATCACAACAGACATGTGGAATAGGCCTACTGGGGAAACCACGATAAAAAAACGCGCTAAGTACACTACCTCATAGGTGGCGTGGAAACGTGTGCATATCATGTCGTTTACAAATTTTTACAATTATTTGACTCGTTATATCTCGGAAACGGTGGCTCTAAGAAAAAAAATAACGGTACATTTTTTATATAGAATTTCAGTATCTACAGTTTTTGTCTGTGATAAAACTTACCGTTTTGCTGAAAATCGCGAGAAAAAAACAACATTTTTCGAGATTTTTGACCTTTGACCTCGAATACATTTTTTTCCAGGCACCGGAATGATGAGGAACTTTCAGGTGTTATTTTTAAGTATGTTCAAATAATTACACGCACTTTCAGCTTGCTGTGAATTTATGTACCTTCAAATGTCTAGATTGATCGGATTATAAAGGACGCACTGGAACAAGAAAAGCCCGAAGCAAAAAGAAACCGGTCAATGCGAGAAATTGAAACAAAACAAAAAATTAAGAAAGCAAGATACTGAAGGAACAACGGATGACGATTGGGATTCTTTAACTAGCAGTAAAGACGAAGATGTAGACTGGGCGAATATTAACCCTGCGAAGATTGGAGGGAGATGTTGAGAAATATGGTTTTGTGTAGACTTCAGTCAATAGTTTTTTTATTATTGTCTAATTCTGTGCCAACCTATCCTCTAGTCTGATCCAACCAATCCCAAAAGAGGGGTAGGTTGGTTCATTGAGCAATGGTTTCAAATAATAGGTACCTAGGAAGTGTCCAATACAATTAGTTCTGTATGGTATTGTTACATTGTTGGTGTTAAATTGAATAAAATTTGGGTTCCATGAGATGCAAATCAACTTCAACGACGAGAAAATATTATTTGGGAACTAGAATTTTCCTGAAGAATCTAGACTATCTTAGAACATTTCATTTCAAATGATATTAACCAGGTGAAAAAAACGTCTTGGACAAGAGCCTGTGTGGCAACTTGAATATATTCCTCGAGTAATAGATAAATCTAAACTTTCTATTATTACCCGAAACAGGGGTCTATTCTGTAACTAATCCTTTAACATTTAGACGCTTATTAAAAATAAGTTTTTAACGGGCCTTTGAAAATTTGTTGTTGAAATGCTATTCTGCAAGTATACATATTAGAGGACTCTTAAAAATTATATATTTTAAAGGGTTCCTTTAAAATTTCGAGTAGAGTATCTGGCAACAGTGCTTTTGTCATTTAATAGCTAATATTTAATAAAAAAGAAGGGAAAGTTATTGAAGCTGGAAGAAAAACATAATAATATGTATTTGATGGTAACCCACAAATCACTCCACAAAAACTGTTTTTGGTTTCTTGCATGTGTTATACAGGGTGTTTTCAAATGACACTTACAACGATTGCATAATATCCCATCTCTTGTAATTTGTTGACTGCTTAGTGAAAAATTATGTTTGAATGGGATATAATTTAACTTTGTAATTATCTTATTTTTTATTGTCATCAATTATTCTTTTGTGAATAAAATATCAAGTTTGGAAAAGTATATTCAACAATCTCCTCCAACGTTTTAGAACTACTAACGAATAATGGTTTGGTAGTTATTAAAAAAAATTATGAAATAGCTATTTACCTAACAAGTGCACGAGTCTGCCGTTCACCAAAGGACGCGTAGCGGAGTTCGGTGAATTAGCCGAGTGCGGAAAAACATTTTCCGCAAGTTTAAGGTACAATAGTTTTTCTACGAACGTGAAAGGAAAGTCAATAGAACTAATCAAAAGTTGAGATATTTTTATCTGATTATAAGTGCTTATAGTTTATTTAGAAACATATTTTATTAGATTATTGATAAAGTAAACATAAAGTAAAATATTATTAACAATAATAGTTACATGTCAAAATCTAATACATAATTATCTATGTTATAATTTATTGTAAAAGTACAATTATTTGCATTACTTAAAGTAAATAGCTGGTTAGTTACACATGGTAACTAAAGCATTTCGCAACCACCATAATATACCGGCTTATTATTAATTTTATATATTGAGGTGGAACATAATTTCCACACGGTGCGCGAAAATTAATTTTCCACACTAAAATGTGTGTGGAAAATTAAATTTTCCGCCCGCTCGTAAGAAGTGATCTCACAGACTTCATAAGTACATTAAATATCTTGAAAACTATAAATTTTTTGATATGTGAAGGTTATGCGTTTTTTACGTGGAAACCATTGAGGAATACACAATGAAATAAAAATAGCTTCAAATGCCAGTGGCGTAATAAAAAAAGAAGGGGAAAGATAATATATTCTTCCAAATGTACACCACTGAAACAAGAATTGAAACATGTTTCCCTTCAAAATATGCCCTTTTGCATTTAAAAACCACATGCCAAATGTCAAATCAATTTATTCATCCATTTTAAATTTATCAAATTAAAATATTTAAATTTTTATAACTGCAGCACCCAGTATATCGAAAAGTAAATAGTCTAGACTTAGACCACTTAATCCTTATATCACTTTGTCCAATTTTACGAGAGGTAAATAAATTAATTAATAAATTTAAATAAATTAGTAGGTATTTGAAAGGAATCACTCAAGTCCCTAATACTTTTTGGGTGTAATCTAAATTATGCCCAAGAATAATATATAATGATTGTTAATTTAAATTATTTCAAATATAACCCAACAATGTGTCTTACTTCTTTTGGAATTAATTTTTCAATCAAGACTTCACCAGATTATTTAAAGGCACACTTTAACATCCATTAAAAAACAATAGTTTTAACAAGCTATTTTAAAGGAATCCTTTAAAATTTTAAGGGAAATGTGGTTAGCGAATACCGATTTGATGTTAGCGCCGGTTAAATTTTTAACGGCCTCTAAATTTTAAAGGAAGAGTTACAGAATAGACTCCACAGCCAATTTAATCCCTTCCTCACACAGAACGGCACTGTTGTGGGTTTTAGCACTATTCGGTGGTTTTAGCGACCTTTGCTGTGTGTATTGCTATCCTTGTGTTAGAATGAAATAATCGATTTAGATGTTGATCACAAACTGTGTTGTTGGGTCATTCATCTTGTCTGTTTTATAATCGAAGATTGATCTATTCTAATGTGGACAATAAAATAGAGATACAGTGACCTTCATGATTTTAATGGCATCGATAAATAAATGTATAGCTTCCACATGTGAAATAGCAAAATGATGAATAAACTCAATATTTTAGATAAAAAAATCCACGGCACAGCTGTTCATAGAATTTGCTGTTGCTTTCTTTGTTTTGGAATGAAATAATATATTCAGTTGGTGTTTTCAAACAAAGTGAATAGCCAGGTTTGTGCATTAATCATCTAGTAGAGTAAATTGGGGGAATATGCCGCGCTGGGTAATACTCCGCAGTTTGATATTTCCGTTCCAAGTCAACATTTGGCAACAATGGTCGTTCATCCATATTTGTGTCAGACAGAAAACAAGCGTGAATCATTCGCAAATCGAAACCATTAGTTTTTTAGTGAGTGACGTCGATATAAAGGTAAGCACCGTGTAAAATAGTTTCTAATGTTAAGTTATATACAGTGGTGAAGGAAGTCTTAAGCAGATTTCGTCAATTTTAATAGAAGTGTGTCAAAGAATGATTCATAACCTTACTCTTTTTTGGCGGAACACTCTGTTAAACGTATGATAAATATGTGTTTTGATTTTATTTGTCATAAGATGCAATATGGGGTATTATGCGTCACATTTTTTCAACTGCGGCGTATTACCCCGAGCGTATTACTCTTACCCTTACCTGCTTTTTTTTGGTTTCAGATGCCTCGTACTTTTGTTCGGAAAAACGTTAGAGCTTTATGGTCAGAAGAAGATCTTGGCAATGCCATTGAAGATCTTAGACATGGTAGAGGATCTGTTCGCCAAATTAGCTGTACTTATAACGTTCCTGCCCGTACTTTGATGAGAAGAATGCGGTCTGGAAACCTCCGCAAAGAAAAATTGGGCCGCAAAAGTTGTCTAACTTCAGATCATGAAGCAAGTTTGGTAAAATACATCCAAACTATGGAAAAGCATGGATTTGCACTTACATCAGTTGATGTGAAAAAGATTGCATTTTCTTTTGCGGTTCGAAATAATATTTCAAATACCTTTAATGTCGAGAAAAAGCAAGCTGGGTATGACTGGTTTGTATCGTTTATGAAAAGACATCCTGAATTGTCAATTCGCCAAGCTCAAGGAATGTCTATAGCGCGAGCGCAAGGCATGTCTAAGAATGAATGCGAACGATATTTTGATCTGATCAGAAAACATTAACAGATAATGACTTAATGAACACCCCGAGAAAAATATTTAATATCGATGAATCAGGGCTACAACTTAACAATAACCCAGGAAAAGTTATTGCCACTAAAGGCACCAAAACCGTAAACTGCGTTACAAGTGGTGAGAAAGGTGAGACGGTGTCAGTTATAGCCTGTGTTAATGCAGAAGGTCATTTTCTTCCTCCCGTTTGTATCTTTAAAGGCAAGAAGAAAAAACAAGAGTTCGAAGATGGTTTGCCTCCTGGGGGTAAAGTTATAATGAATGAAAAATCGGCATATGTAACAACAGATATTTTTAAAATATGGCTTCGAGAGCACTTTATTGCCAGAAAAGAGCCAGGTAAAATATTGCTCATTTTAGATGGCCATTCGTCGCACTGTTCGGATGTAGAATTATTAGATTTAGCCGCAAGCAACGATGTCATCATGTTGTGTCTACCAAGCCATACGACACACTGGCTTCAGCCACTAGACAGATCGTTTTTCAAACCTTTAAAAACCTATTGGTCACAAGCCTGTAATAACTGGATACATAATCATCCTGGTCGGAAATTGAATAGGCTACAGTTTCCAGCACTCTTAAACAATGCATGGTGTAAAGCAGCTACGGTTCAAAACGGGGTTTCGGGTTTCAGAACCTGCGGAATCCATCCATTTAATGCAACCATAATTCCCGATCATGCTTTCATCCAGCATACTCCCGCGACAATTCCTAGGAACAATAATTTAGAACAAAATGCTGATGGTGTTATTCCTGATGATGCCGACAACAATGTTGAAGATAATCCTAATGATGAGGTCAATAATATTCATAACAACGAAGTATCATTTGAAGCGATCGTACCTATTCCAGCTATACCTGGTCCAAGTGGGTGTCAGAAGAGAAAGCAGCATGCTCAGTTACTTACATGCCCAGAAACAATTGCAGAGAAACGAAAGAAAAGAGAAATTAAAGACAAAAAGGAAGCAGCAAAGCTAAAACGTAAAAAAAATAAGATGGAAAAAGATGAGGCCGATAAAGAGAACAAAGGAAAAAATAAGACATTCACTCAAAAGAAAAGACGTGATGCTAATCCTGATACTAGTTCATCAGAAAGCGAATTAGAAGTGCCTACAATGGAGAGCGGTGAATCAGAATTGGAATACGATGAATCAGAATATTGTGCACAATGCTGTGGATACTATTTTGATAAAAAAGGACCAAAATGTGATTGGTTGCAATGTGTGCAATGTAATCATTGGGTTCACGAGATATGTACTCCATCAAACATATATTGTGCAGATTGTGTTCCAGATCAGACATAAGATTAGACATAAGATTCAGTAATATATAATATGTAATGTTGTAAAAATAAAGTTTTTTTTTCAGTTTCATGAAATATTTTATTTCTTACGAGAATAGCATGTTGCCATATTACTCATCGTATGATGCCATATTACCCATGGTATGGGGTAAAATGGCAATAGAGTATCACTATGCATTTTTACTTCTAATCTTTCGCTGTGTGTGAATATGGCATCGAGCGACTCTGAACACATACATATATTGTGTAAGCTCTAACGTGCAGCCATCGTGTTTCAGCTAGGCGCGTTGGTTCTTAGAATGTGGGCATTTGAATTTTATGTTGCCATATTACCCCAATTTACTCTATGTTTAATCAGCTGATGAAGTATTGTAGGTATGCTTTTAAATTGGGAGAGACATCAAAATCAAATCATGACTTTCATAATACCGAGTAATTGTAGAATAGGGTACAAGCATAAATTTTGCTATTGGTGGGAATTGACACTTTATCAGGTCTCCTAACACCTTGCATACCTATTTTTTCAAAAAAAATATAAACTCTACTTTTAAAACGACTTTAAAGATCATAAAATTTGAAAGTCCACCAAAACGCGCTTTACGTCATAAAGATGGCTGATCCATCCGTTGACGTCACTCGATTTGTTTACGTTCTTATTCGTGTATCACGCTCTGAGTTTTTGTGACCTAATTTGTTTCTGGGAACTTTAAAAATGGATAACGCCGAAAAAAACTTAGTATTCCAAGTATTGCATTGTTCCAGAGTGTAAATCAGCGTCTATTAAAACTCCAGACAAAGTATTTTCTTTCAAAGGTCTTAAAATATCCTCGGAAATATCAAATATTTATGTTCACTTTCTACTTGATGTTGACTTTTAGAAATGAAAAAAAGCACACACAAACACGTAATGGTCTCTAACAAACATATAAATGATATTTTTACGTCGATGAAGCAATTAATAGATAATTAAAATACAATATAAACGCAAAACTACACAGAACCTAATGAAATACCGGTCATATTGTCAAAAGTAAACAAATCACAAGTATCAACGGTAGCGTTCGGAAATACTCGGGTGTTGGTCGGAAAGTGCATTGAAATTTGAATTTTATTTTAAAATTTGGAAGTAATTTCCAATGGAAACTGGTTTATTCCCTATTATTAGTTATTTTTGATATCAACTTTACTATTACAAATTAATATCTAAGCAAAATATGAAATATGCTTGTACTCTATTGGTTAAAAAAATTGACAAAACTGAAAATTAAAAAAATAAATATTTACCTTATTTTTAATTTTCCTCCTAATTTTCTTGAGGGATTTTTCTTCTGCTTTTGTAAGTGGTAGGCGGGTAGGAACTGGGTAACCTTCTGCAATTAACGTCCGTTTTTCTTCTTCCGTAAGAGCTAGAGTGCCAGTTGAACCTTTCTGTGGACAATAAATAAGTACTGGCTAACAAAAAAAATCCTAGATATTATAAAAACATTCTTACCGGTTGGCTACTGATAAGAGGTGTATTGATAGGTTGCCTCGTGGATGGTTGGCTTAATAAAAGTCGGGCTGTTTTCCTGGCAGCTGGTGAACTCGGTTGGGAGATAGTTCCATTATCTTCGCTGTCTTCGCTGCTACTGCAAGATGGAGGTGTCGGAGGTAGATTGTGGAAAGCTGTCGATTCGCTTTTGACAGAGGCTGCAGGTTTTTGTAGTGGTAACTGTAATCTTTGGGGGATCACTGTATGTGGAGATGTCAGAAGGTTGTTCGTTGCAGATTTGATTAGTCCTGTGTGAGAAATATTTATGGGAGACTGCAAAAAATAATAAAAAAAATATGTGAAGAATATCAATTTACAGAATAAGCTAAGTAATAAGTATTTCAGGGCTTAATTTCACAAAAATAAATTTCTTATCAAGAGGATAAGAGAAAAGGCAATTACTAAATAAAATCAATAAATAAAAAATACCACATAATATATTACTCGTCGTAGTTTTATTACTCTTATTGTGGATAACACATATTTATTTGAAAAGTATATGTTAAGGGTAATTAGAATAAAGCATTTTAAAATTATGATCATGCATACATAGTGATCCATTAGTAAACTGAGCAGATTACTTAATTTTTTCAAATGGAATCCCATACTTTTTTTAACATTCTTAGAACCTGCTATACTTTTTTTCACGGCAAAAAATTGAATTTGTACATCCCTTTATAATGAATAATGAATTTCATCCCCTTCACCTTTGCTTTTTATTCTCCATACCTATTTTTCGTTGTTTAAAAGTAATTTAGAAAACACATTTTTGGAAAAAATGCTGTTTTTACTTTAGCTCAAAAGTAGATAATGATTCCGATACGTTTCTAAGCATCTGGGGTGTAATAGAAAAGAATACATCAGTAAACAAGAAGAGAAGCTGCCTAACCTTTTTTTATGTGCGTCTGAAAGGAGTCATTTTTATAATAAGATACTTGTCATACTTCACTTTGTCGTCCAATATCAAAGAATACACACAACACAACAACAAGTGAAGCCCGGCGAAAATCCTTTGACGTTGAGAGGACAAAAATAAATAACCTTGTAGGTGACAGCTAACAATAATCAACACAGCTTTACTCGAATCACACTGTTAAAAAGTATTTTAGTATAAGGTTGTCAAATTATAAGTTGTTATATAGGAAGGTATTTTTCCATCAGTAGCTACTTCTACACTTTTCGTTGACAATATACACGAAATAGATCATTTGAAACAATAATTTCAACCTTCAAGCAAACTTTAATCCAAGTCCGTAAAGACCATAAGAAAGAGGCCCACATGTGATCGTATGACATATGGTGACTAATTTAAAAAATGGCGTCTGTAGACACGATTTTATCCGAAGTTTAGCTTCTTGTTGTTGGTGTACCGATATTTAAAAAATTTATCATTTTTTCAGTGTATTTACTAAGTTATCTGACAACGGCGGTTTCCCAAGGTCATAAATTTTTGATGTCAAAACATTAATAAGATTGCGTAGGGATTCCTTTTTTTTGTTGGTGTATTCTCATCTGCAATAGCGTGCGAATAAGTATCACTTTCCGCACTAGTAAGGTAAACTACTATTTTTTACTGGCGTGCGGAAAAGTCCACTTACTCTCATGGTGACATTTTCACCAGCCCTGCTTACGAAATAATAAATTGCAAGTTGCCAATATGCAGGAAACTGGGAGTTTAAATAGACAAGTCAACAAATATGTATATTTTTCATATTCATATTTATCGTATTCTGAAAAAAAAGAAATAAACTATTACATACCATTTCGACATCTAAAGGAACATTGCTTGCATTAACGTAAATTGATTGAGGTGACGAAGGACAAGAGGAGTGATTACTGTCTGTTTCGCTGTTTGGTTCATCTTTGATACTTAAAGGATCATGTTGAAGGTTTCCACAGGCCGTTTTCATCGATATTGCAGGAAAGCATTCATCTTCCATATCTGAAATTATTTAAAAACGATAGTAATTTACAACTTTTTTCAAACGGAAATATTTATAGTAGAGTATCCGAACTAAAATCGTCCTTCACCGACGTGCCAACCAAATGAAGATCTTAGACTATTAATACTGCCCAAAAATGATTTATTTGGGAATAAAAATGTTATTGGAAATAGGAGATGGGCTATATTTCAAGAACGGTTTTTATAGTGTACAGCTTCAGAAAAAATTGTGGACTAAGAGGTTTCCACAAACACCTTGAAATTATTTGCAGAATTGGAGGTCCACCGCTAGGGGTCGTAATTGTATATTATTTCCATTAGAGACGAGTAGACAAGTGATAGCTGACCGTAAATTGTGAAATAAGACATAATCAAGTTTGAGACACATTTGCTTCGGGTAAGGGTTGAAAAAATGCGATCGGCGGAAAACATATTTATACAAAATTCGTACATAATCGCTGCTTTCCATATTTTTCGATGCGTTTTTTGTTCGTTGAATAAGATCTGCTCTATTCGCAGGTCTTGTCTGAAATGCTTAATCTTGAATACGATCCCATCGATAAAAATTTTACACGGGAGATTTTAGCGGCCACGGGTATGTGCTTGATTCATTTGTAAAGAGGGCTTGGCAGCTATCTTGTTATATCATTATATTTTGCCGTACTGTTCAAGGAACAAACATTTAAATAGTATAGGCAATTCATCACGAATCTTAAGTAACGCTCGCACTAAATGTTCATCAAAAACAAAAGCGCCTATAACTGGTTCACATAGGTTCACCAACTTTGCCCATTTTGTGCAGATGTTTCCCCTCACCAGGTCGGTAACTGTCTTCAAATGTCTCCTACCCAGTTTCAATAGCCTGGGGAAGAGTTCCTTGCCTACCTTATTTAGTAAACGCTTTGAATGGAGGCGCCGACCTGTATTTGAGTACCAACTCAACTCCCTTTATAGTCAGTTCCCCATTTCCCCTTCTAGGCAATCTTTTGTGAACCAGGGGAAATGAAACTCAAAGTCCAAACCACAACTTTAATATTGATATTGTCCTCCAAAAGAACAAACCATATAGCTTAGCAACTAGTTTTGGTAAAATTTACCACCATCAGGCTATAATAAAA
>CAJUYI010000013.1:262442-273654 GCA_910591695.1 Galerucella pusilla | reverse complement strand
TTTTCTGTCCTCGTGATTCAATGTACTATTATGCTCCAAGGACAAAAAAAAGTCTATTATATTTGAGTCTGCAAATTGATAGTCGAGGCGCAGCAGAGATTATCAAGCAGGCGAATAATCCATTTTTCATTCGAAATGTAGTACGTAAAAGATCTTGAAAAGTCGAAATAAAAAATTAAAAAACATTATTGTGAGAAAAAATAATAAATAATACCACAAGGAACTTACAGAAGATACGTAAAATATGTCAGTTTTTAAAGAACCTACTTTTATATCGAGGGTATCCTCTAAATCTTGTGTTAGGGATTCATTATAAATATTTGAATCTCCAAACATTCAATCAAGCTCTGTTCTGCATTGCATTAAGTTGAAAAGCAGTTATTACTACAATGGATCTCACGAGAATGAATTACATCTCTTTTACTTACCTGATCAAATTGGAGATCGTTTGCGAATGGAACTATGTTTGGAAACGTGAGATTTGCAACGTGGCGTTTTGAAATTTTATAGAAGTATTGCATTTAATCCAAAGAATGCATTTATAATTAACTGATACTGATAATTATTTAATATGAAACTGCATATCTACAGATACTTTTCGTCCGCTTTAACGAGTATTTTGGAAGGCAAGTAGCAAAGCATCACAAAAAAGTATGTTTGTCCACGACCACCTAATAATAAGTCAATATTTTACCTCCTAACTAAAGGTATATGGTACCCATATATCAACTGTCGTGAATTATGGTTCATAATTCACGACTAGAGATGGGGGTACAGTATGAAATAAACTATTAAATCTGTGTATTTTGTTCAGGAAATTTGTTTCTGACATATATCGTATCTATAAAATATTGTAATTTTTAGTATTGATACTTTTCATAACGATATTTTCTAATATTAAGTATTTTAAAACAATATATTTATAACGGTACGTTGTATTGATACTTTCTACAGTATCGCCCATCTCTATATGTCAAATTATTTGAAGTAGCTGCCACAACATTTTGAGGTTAGTAATATGCCAAATCGCTACTGACTTTTATTTATTAATAAATAAATTAAGTGTCGTGGACAAAGTATAGTATTCTACTCGCAATTTATGGCCATAATTCACTTGGGTGAATTGCGCCCCTCGCCTGCGGCTCGTGACGCAAACGTCACCCATCGTGAATTATGGCTATCATAAATTGCTCGTTTAATAATATACTATTATTCCATCTCGACTGAATACTCAACATTATTTTGCTTTCTTTGTTTTTTCAAAAGTTCGATAAGTTTCGGATATGTGGATATGTTAACGCTTTAGCGGACCACTATATGAAATATAGAAGAGGTTGAGGGATTTAGGATGTCGCAGAACTGGTCAAAAAACAAAAAAAATCACATGGCATCAATTCATGATTGATAATGAATTTTAAATTTTTAAACATTTTATAAAAAATTGTACTCAAACTCAAAATAACCATATTATGTTGGTACTTCTCTTGGATATAATTATAGGATATAAATGTAATTTTAATATATGGTAATTTGAAACAAAAAATGAACGCGCAAGTATTATAGTACAACGAACCCATTGAATAACAAGTACAAATTAATCTGTTAAATTAATTTTTCAACACATAAACGTGAATTCATCAATAAAAAAGTAACGAGAATATAATGTGTATAATCGTTTTATAGCTTCAAAATCGTACAATATTGTGGATGTTTTACACATTTTAATTATTTTTTTTTAATATATTCTATGTATGAATGGATATATGTATTTTGGGGTGACATTCACTGACACCTGAAAGATCAATTGTGCCTCTTACTTCTACTTAGTCCTATTTCCCAGAGAAATTTTAGGATATCTGCACTCTTCAACAGAGGTAAACGTTCCTCTTCTATCCAGTAATTTTCCAGGTGCTGTGCCCTAGGATTCTGAAGTGATGTGCAGTTAGAAAGTATGTGGATGGAGGTTTCTTCTACCATGCCACAAAATCTACATTCTTCTTCCTCCACTACTTTGATCTTTTTTCGGTGCTCATTCAAGCGACAATGTCCTGTTAAGATCCCCGTTAGAACTCTTATCGCAGATCTACTTTAACTTATGCATTCATTTGATCTCAATAGTTTGTAGTCACCCAGAAGAATATTTGATGGTCTAAGCCCCAATAGATCTTTCTAATGGTCAGATCACCTCTTTTTATCGGCCTTACCTATTTTTTCCAATATTACTTTGAAACTGATTCCGCAAAAGGGTTCCGGCCCCCAAAAGGGTATTTCAGTCCCCTTCTTTGGTAGTTCATCTGCTCTTTCATTTCCTTTCATTCCAGTGTGTCCTGGAATCCACAGTAAGGTGATTATATTGTTCTCGCCTAGTTCATTGGTTTAGTCTAGGCATTCCCACGCCATTTTGGAACTGATTGAGCTAGAGCTCAGTGCTTTAATGGCTGCTTGACTATCCGACATTATGATAATCCTTTGCCTTCTGCATCATTTATCAATATTGAACAAGAAATAATATCATTGATCTAGAATGGATATCAAACCAACCAAAAGTTGTTTATTGAGAGATACTAAAAATTAATCTCGAAGGGAGTCTTTCGGACAAATTATGGCTACTAAGGCGGCTATCTCACCAGCAATGCACGACGACGACGGTATTCTAATGATAGCGATAAGCTCCTACGAAGACATTACATCCAGGCTACGCTACCGCAACCCAATTTTTACAAAAAGAATCGACTTTATCCTAATAATATATAATTTCACAGCAATATTGAGACCAATTATCACTTATGGAGACATTGCGTGAAGAAGTAGAACTAGACTATTGAAGACGAGAGAAAACATCACCAAAATTCAAAGACTACCCTGTATGTATGTGCATTGCAGAAGCAATGATAACATGCTCAACGACAGCCATGGAAGCGATTCTTAATCTCACACCACTACATAATATATGGTGGTGGAATGTGTAGAAAGAACAGGAGGAAGAGGGAGACGTAAAATCGAGGTCCCGAGTCCATGAATGTTGGGCTCGTTAAAGAACGCTACCACTGGCTGGAACACTAGTGAGTTCGCCAAAATTTCTGGTTAAGGGTAGAGTGCTCCCGGCGTCGGTGATTAAAAAAATAAAATGAAAAGAACAGGAGGAAGTCATTAAAAAAACCACCTCCTCACTTCTTGGAAATCAGATAATCTGGTACATTCCACAAGATACCATACCAAATACCATTACCATTGAATATAATTCAAACCAATGGTACTCAGACGGCTCAAAAGCAATAGAGATAGGAGTGTACGGGCCAGAAACCAAACACTCTAAAAGCTTGGTCAAAACCTGAAGGATCTTTCAAGCGGAAATTCACGTTCAGGATATAGAATGCAAAGGATTATCATAATGTCGGATAGTCAAGCAGCCATTAAATCACCTAGCTCTTGTATAATCATTTCCAAAATGGTGTGGGAATGCCTAGGCAAACTCAATGAACTATGCGAGAACAATATAGTCACTTTACTGTGGATTTGAGGTCATACTAGAAATAGAATGGAATGAAATAGCAGGTGAACTAGCAAAGAGGGGGATTGAAACACCCTTATGGGAACCGGATCCCTTTTGCGGTAACTAGAGCTCCAATGTGATATTGGATGAAATATGTAAAGCGGAAAAAAGAGAAGATCTGACCATTGGACAGATATAGTTCGGCTTAGACAACCATAGACTCTTTTAGGTGACTACAACCTATTGAGATGCACAAGTCAAAGTGAAACTGCAGAGTTTTAACAGGGATCCTAATGGAACATTGTCGCCTGAAGAAGCACCTGGATAGCTTAAAATATTGGAGGAAGAAGAATGTAGATTATGAGGCATGGAAGAAAAAACCTCCATCCACATACTTGAGAATTACACAACAATTCAGAATCCTAGGTCACAGCACGTAGGAGATTACTGGATAGAATAGGGACATTTACCTAAGTTGAAGCCTGAAGATATCCTAAAATTCATCCGGGAAATAGGGCTAAAGGAGCAACTAGTATCCGAGATTTTCCTCAGGTACTATAAGTAGAAGTACACAATAAATCTCTTAGGTCCCAGTGAATGTTACCCCAAATATACATACAACAACTTCTGAAGGCAAATCATCGAATGTTACACTTGCCCCTTCATTTTTTACCATACCCCCCCCCCCATTGAGTTGGTTCTAATGACAACACACATGTTGGAGTCCCTTTAGGCAACAGAGCGTACCTAAGAAATGGGCATGCTCACGTTCACACGAGAAATATAGCCCTTTTTCGGCACGTGGTGAAAAAAGCATGTGTAAGAGTGGAACTAAATAGAGCACAAGTTAAATTGATGAGGCGTCATTCGTTTTATTCGGGTTCGAGCAATTACTGTTGTAGAACGGTGCGGAGTTAATGTAGTCGAAATTATTTCATTATCCTTCAAACACCAACAGTTTGTCGCTTGATCTTACTTTAAAAAAAATCTCGGGTATTCGAGAACATTCCAAATCAGTCTTCAGTTTCGAGGAGAGAATCGTTCTTAGGACTGGGTAAAGTACGCAGCTCCAGGTTGGTTTACGAACTGTCTTGAAACAAGAACCAGAATTTCCATTCCACTGAGCAAATTATAATAGGTACCCACACTATCACTTTATTATTATTTACCATACAATTTTTTACAGTGTAAGATGCACATTTATTTCGATTTTATAATTTTGCGCTTTTACATTTGGTGCAAATATAATTTTTCGAGGTTTTCTACTTGTTTAACGTTCATTTCAATGAGCAAGATTTCACAGTAATTAATTTCGTATTAATAAATTGATTCATTCAAGTATAATGTAAATAAGTTGAAGTATTTCTGCTCTACTACACCTGTTATAAGAGAGACCAATTCACACAAAAGTCTATACGAAACTGTAAATAACCATGTAACAACCATTTTTTAATTAATTAGCTATAATCAACTTAATGAGAATATCGGACAACTGTGAGATCGTTTTTTTAGGATGATGAACCCTCTTTTTTAGAGGTTGTGAACCACTCTGACATTTAGTTTCAATATAATGAGTATAATGGATGGAACGTTACATCGGTACATCTTTATCTTCAGTATTCTTTATTTTTCTAAGGAGCCGTCCCTTCGGCGTTACCACCTCAGCCTCCTGGGCTTATTGTGGATACTCCTAGTGTTCTGACTACAACCTATTCAGCCATTCCGTTCCCTGTATTAGCTCATACAGGCAGTGCCGTTCCTGGGGTGGCGAACGCCTGCGTGCAAGAATAATTTTGTGCGCCCCTATATACTATGCCTAAATTTTGATGATACGGCCAATTTTCATAATCATTTTTAGTTTGAGGTTTAAACTGAATAGTTTCCTTATAGACTAAAGTCATTTTAGTGTAAGTGTTTGATTATGAAAATGGGCGTAATAAAATAAAACAACGAAAAAATATGACAACAAATTTATTTTCGACATCAAATAAAATAGATTGTTAACGTACAATATAGGTCATAAATAAAACACGTCCATTCGGAAATTATCAAAAAATCCGAGTGAATTGAGTTAAAACTCTCAAACGGTGCTCAACGCAAAAAAATCCGTTAACTTGAAAATGTGCAAGATCTGTCTAATACCTAAGTACCTAATTATCAAATAACAAGGTAGTTTTAGAACATAACACGTCTTGCTTTTGCAGATGCAAGCTCATTGATCATTTCATTGTGATCGATGGCTTCACATATTTTATTTTCGATTGAAATAACATCTAAATCTGAAAGCCTTTCCTGGCACATCCAAGTTCTCAAATAAGATTTTACAAGTTTTAGCTTTGAAAAACTCCTTTCGCCAGACGCAACAGAAATCAGCAGCGTCAAAAATATCCTTAATGCTATAGACAGGTTTGGAAACAAAGACTGCAAATTTTTCTTGGTTATATAATTCAGAATATCTATGGGTGAGTCTGAGGTAATGCGAGAGTCTTTGACAGGGTTAAGGATTTTATATGATGAAATTTCATTGTACAAATCAAGACCATCAATATTCTTGCAAACATTTCCTTCATGGTGAATTTGCAAAGCCAAATCTATGCACGATCGTTTAATCTCATCAGAATTTAGGTTTTGAAAATCACTCAAAAATCCAAATAAATCATTGCATTGCTTCAATCTCTCGAAACGACTTTGTAGGGATTGAACTGTTGTATCCAAAATTTGAAAATAAAAACTGATCTTAAATTTTCGCTTTGGATCTAGAACTGGATCGTCTGTACGTTCATATGGATATTGACGCTTTCTCTTTCGTTCCCTAATTGAAAGAAATGTTTGCTCTACATCATTTTTTCCAGTTTCGGCTTTAGCCTCATTCACAAAAACATCAAAATTTTCATCTGACCTTTTTTCAGTGAAGTAGTTGATGAGACTTTTTTTTTCTCTATGCCCTATGGCATTCATTAACAACTGTATTTGGATTCTGCATCATTTTACTCACTATATTGACCTTTGACAATACATCGTGCCAAATAATGATGGAACAAATAAATTTAAACGTTTTAATTTTTTTAAAAGTACCTTTGCGTTTTGCAAGAGTAGCGAATAGTTGAATTTGGCGCCCCTTAAATTGGGCGCCTGCGTGCGGGGCATTCGCTGCATACCCGCCAGAAACGGCACTGCATACAGGTTCTTTGCTGGTTGGTTGTAGAAGTCTTCAGTACTCTTATCTCGGTAATGAGATTACCGAAACGTCAACGTCGTTGCTATGGCATTTTTGATAAAAAGAATCTTTACACGAATGAATTGTCACAGGTTTCTGAAAAGGTAGTTGGTAGCCAAATCTGGTGAATACGGTGAATGTTCAAGCTTCTTTCCGAGCTTGGTTTCCAAAGTTCAGAGTCAAGTCAGTAAAAAAAAAATTTGTAATGCGTGTGGTCTGAAATCGGAAATGATCTACTGGTCGTATCAATTATTACATGTTACACTTATGGTTTAAGTAGTAGGACGCATTGCGAATTCCAATTTAATTGAGACAAACCTACTAGGAAAAAATATTTCGATATTTATTTAACCATGCCCACCATGCCCACCATGCCCACCATGCCCACCATGTTACCTTTGAAATTAAAAGTGGGAAATACATTTAATTCGTTTCGGAGATTGACAGGCAGAGGCAGAATTCTACAATCTACCCTAGGCTTCTGAGTTACAGTGGCATAATTCAATATTTAGTATGGTGTACGATATTATAATATTGTATTATAATATATTAAATTTGTATATTACATATGATGTTTTGTATTGTTAGTATAGTCAATATTTTTATTTTTTTATATTTTGCTGTGAATTTTTATATTTTATCTATTTTTCAAATTATGTCACTTTTTCCATCAAATTGTAAAATTTATCATGACAATAATGCTTATCTCTCCCTCTCTCAGCATAGGTTTGGTTCAACAAAATTGCGCAACGAAGAGCAAAAACAGAGTTGCAAAAATTGCATCGACTCGCCTGCATTAGATTTACGGACTTGGAGGCAATGCTTGACCTCCCTACACAACATCTACATCTACGTGGAATAGCTATAGAGAATGCCTAAAGGCCAAATCTTTGAAACCCGACGATATAAGGGAACATCTTCAGATACTAAGGGATGGAGCAACCCAATCCATAAAGATGCCCACTGATTTTATTTCTGCGAAACATGATTTCGAACTCACGTTAGACATCGTTACGAGCGTTACAGAACACAAAACGAAATCACGAGAGGTGTCCTAAAATATTGTATTGATGTGTCAAAAAGAAACGAAGATGTAGGAATAGGCATTTCAGGTATAGTTATTTTCCCAATCAAAGAAACTGACCTGACCTGAGATAAATGGCATGGAATAAAGCCTGAAAACTCTATAAGACTTTTGGGTCATTCTTATTATAAATTTACTTAGTATTTTTTCTTTTTCATCAGAACAAACCGTCACCTAAAGTCAACAGAGTATGTCTTGTTACCGAGTTCCGGGTAAACGTGAACGTATTGTCTTGCCCTCATATTGACATTGAGACGGAATGTAATGAAATGATTCCAAAGTAGGCTCCTTTTCAGGCACGCGTCCAGAACGTCGTATATAGTGCGGCTCTACACGGAAAATCCGAAAAATGTTATTGCTTCATTTCATCTCAAGCATAAGTCGAGTCAAGTCAGTTTCTTAGATCGTGAAAAGGACTATACTATTAGTGTTTAGGATATCAGCAGCCCTGAGAAACACTCCAACAATATTCCACGAAAAACTATCAGCAGTAGATTTTTGTGCTTAGGAGTGTCTCAACTCAGCCAGAATATTGATTTTGTATGATATTCACCACACCAAAGTTCTGAGGCGAGTCAGTGTACGCGAACACGGATTGTATGGACGAAAGAGCTGCTGGCTCCGTCTAAAAGAGAGTAGCCATGAACGAACTTGCTCAACCAATACTGTTCACATGCGCAAGATTTTCTAGTGTGAATGATGCTGTTGAGATTCAATGATTTGCCAGACTTTATGACATTTAAGGTTTATTAGGAATAGGCCATAATCCAAAGATCCCCCAAAGTGTTGACTGTCAAGGATCCATCATATATATTGGGGTAACAAACACTAAGACCTGAAAAATCAATTGTACCCCCTTTCTTTTACTCAGTTCCCGAGGAAATTCTCAGAGACTTGTAGTTCCTTTAGACCTATTTCCAGAAATAATTTTGGGATATCCGCATGCTTTAGTTTCGTGGTCCCTCTTCTATCCGGCCCCAAATGGGTGTTTCAGCCCCGCTCTTAGCTAGTTCATCTGCTTTTCCATTTTCTCCTATTCCATTACGTTTGGCATGTTTTAATTGCTTCTGTAATGCATATAGTAGATAGTTTTTGAATTCTTGAGGTATTGACCCTTGTCGGCAATAGGCTAGTCCACCACTCCACTCAATGGTTCCATAAGGATGATAGCTTCATTATGGCAATGTACCTATATCCAGCTCATGATCCTTGGAATACAATCCCAATTTCTCCCTGCCAGGTTCCTTCACACCTTTAGAGCCATTGCTTTGTTTATGATCTTTTTGGTTCACAGGAATTTACTGTCTAGAGTCAGACCTGGATATTTGACTTTTTATCTTCTCGTTCCATCATCAATTCACAGTCCAGAGTTACCTACATAAATAATAAAACGAACAACCAATTTCGAAAGAATGTAGTCACTAAATTATTTCACAGGATGTTTCAAGATTAAGGCGATGTAAAAACTTGTTAATCATCCCACTATTAATGACTAATCATCCGCATTTAACAAAATACTGGATCTGCGAGTCGAAATCAGTAATTTTTTGTTGGAATTATCGACAGAACATTTTTATATTCACTATTATTTTCACGGATAATATAATGAAATTCTAATTCGTATATTATATTACACAACCTGAGGAGTTCGGCGACCTTAATTTGCTTCAAGTTACAACAAACTAAGCGATGTTTTTACTATGCGCAGCGGTACGCCTTTCCAAAATCTGCAAGAATTTAGGCGGAACAGAGACCTTGAACAGGAACCATTGGCTTCTTTATTCAATGGTCAACGACCTACCGACGTGAAGAAGAAATGCATTGACCATTGACGTAGGCTAAGTGGTCAAATATTTGAACTAGGTCTATCTGTAGAATAATTTGGCTTTTGTTTAATTAGTAAATTAACTTTTCAATATATTGGATACTGATTTATTTAATTGGGGAATAATTATTCACATTCGCATTCCACAAAACACACACTTTTACACATTTAATAACCCGCTGCTTCCAAGCTTCCAAAACCTGAACAAATGAATGTTCGGTAAGAAAATCGGTTCGAAATTCACTTTCCCTATCCGCTAAAATCCACGTACTTGTGTGCTCTCAATTGCTCTCAAGTACAAACTAAATGACGCTTTTGGTTCAAAATTTAACCAGTATATTGATAGCAGCAGTGTTGCAATTAACTTTGTATCTCAAATAAGTTTTTTTTCTATTGAATGAACTTAGAAGGAAATTTATTCTTAATTACTAATAAAATTAATGGTTATCCATTACGTGTAATAAATTAATTAATTAATAAAAAAGAGGAAAAGGTGGCATTAGAACTAATATTTCATGAAAAAACTAAAATACAAATTTATAAATCCATCACATATGCTGGTAATATTTTTAATATTTCCAAGACAATATCTTCAACCACGAATACATTTTCTTTTAAAACAGAAAACAATATAATGTAAGTAAAAAAATTGGAATGATTTAGAAACCGTTAGTTTTATTTAAGAAAGTAATATGAGTAGATTCCACAAAGTAAGGGGTTCACCCAGAAAATTCAATTTATTTTTTCAAAAAATCCATTATTTAATATTTATTTGCACGTCTTTGGTAGTATTACTAGACACGGTCACGGTCAGAGATTGCCATTTCTAACATTCTTCAGTATTTGCCCAATCTCATCGATAATAACACTATCTGAGTGTTTTTTTTTTTCATTGTAGGTATTGTTGGAAACAATCGAGAATTTTACGGGCCAATGATATTACAACAGTTACGAGAATTGAAATCAATGTCTGCGGGATGCTGTCTATATCCGGGTACACAGAATGTCATGACGGAACAATACAACTTTTTTTGTATTGAAAGACATTACAACTTTCCCGTTCTTATATAGGTAATTATTTGGAATTCGTTCTTTATTATTAATGAAATAAACCTCATAGACATATCAAGAATAGGGTAGGTACTGGTTCAGAGGCCACTACATCAAGAGAACAGTGGGCCTGCAGAGCAGAGCACCCTACAGAACCAGTGGAACACCAACTCATAGAAAATGTGGAATATACGCTGGAAAATAGAAAGGGATCTTCATTAACATAGAAGGAGCTCTTTATAACAGATAACACCTCTCTAAAATGTACCATACCGTCGCTAAGGTATAGAGGCGTAAAGGAAACATTAGTAGCTTGAATTGACTCTATGCTAAGAGAAATAATTATATTATATGCTATAATAATAGAGAGGTGGCTCAGGTAGCTGAAATATGCCCACAGGAGAAACTTCTCTCTTTTTCACTGTAGTATCTAGTAGTGGATGGGATATTAGAGCTCTTAATAAAAAACAGACACATAACTCTGGAATATGCCCATAAAGGAATAGAAAAAGACTGAGATATAATGCAAAATGCTTTTGACAA
>CAJUYI010000013.1:239428-262432 GCA_910591695.1 Galerucella pusilla | reverse complement strand
GTACATTGTTAACTCCCAGCATCATTGTACTTACCAAAAAAAGATAACTAAGTTACTGATAATAAATTAATATTTCATTATAACTGAAAAACCATGTCGCATTTAAATAATCATTCATAAAGTGGAAATATGCATGAAAATTTAACAGAAACTGAGTATTTTCCATATATTTAGCATTGTACATCACTGATTGAGATTCCCACATAACGTCACCCGCTCTCGGCTACATGCGCAAGAAGATACCGTGAGTAAGTGTATCGTGCATACATGTCAAAATGCAACAAAGTCATTGTAAAAAGCAAAAATTAAAATCTTTCGTCTCTATTAATACCAACATTTTATTAAAGCTAGTTGGTTTAAATCGCAATATTTTAAAGCAAAGATTGTACTGTACTTCTATGTACAGTTACCTAAGGACCACCCAGTATATGTATAAAGATAAGTAAAATCGCAATATTTTAAAGCAAATATTGTACTGTACTTCTATGTATAATTACTTAAGGACCACCCAGTATATGTATAAAGATAAGTAAAAATATAATTATGAATTTCAAGAGAAATTAAACCTGCTATGTTCTGTTAATTCGGATAAAATATTTATAAACATAATTTATTCAATAAATAAATTACAGCCCGTGAAATTTGGATAATTACAGTAATTTATTTCTAAATGAAGTTCATTAAATGCGAAGTAAAAATTTCTGAAAATATCTGTTTCTCGTTGGTGGGGATAATCGACGGCACAGAAAAATAATATTTACATAATGCGAGTGGTCTGTGTACAGGATCTATTTTCACCAGGATAATCTGTATTAATAGTCATCTATAGAAAGATGATATACGAGGATAGTTTCGTGAGTCGGTGACTTTTTGAGTTTTCCGCACAGTAATTTTAAATATAAGTAATGTTTCTTTCGCTTTCGCTGTCATCTATTAATACAGTACCTGATGTCAAATTTTGTGGAATATATGTATGTTTATTGGAGTAGCATTTTCTGAAACCTAAAAGATCTATTGTGACCCATTACTTATACTTAGTTACTGAGAAAGTCAAAGAGACTAGTAGCTCCTTTAGTCCTATTTCGCGGAAGAATAATTTTAGGGTATCTGCAGGCTTCAACTTGGGTAAATGTCCCTCTTCTTAACAGTAATTTCCTATGTGCTATGCCCTAGGATTCCGAATTGCTATGCCAAACGTTACACCCATGCTCAATCCTTTAAGAGATGGGATGGAATCAAAGGATGTATTCTTGCCAGGATCACCCTGAGCAACCCTGGGAAGCTAGTGGACAGATACACCTCTTGTGTCAACAAGAAGATGAAACTGTCAGGCATGTCTTGTGCGAGTTATCGTCAGTAAGAGAGTGTGAGTCTTGGCCTACACCTGCCGATATAAAGGAGATGTCTCTTAGTGACCTGTCCACCTTCCTGGGAAGGGCAGGATGGTCGATGACCTAGGAAAAAACAAATCCTCGGGAGGATGTACAATGGGTCACGTGTGGCCTAAGTGCTGTGAGCCTACAGTCACCCTCCCTACTCTACAGTTATAGATGCTATGCAATTTGAAAGTATATGAATGGAGGTGTCTTATTCCATGCAACAAAATATACATTCTTCTTCCTCCACTATTTTGAGCTTTTTCAGGTGCCCATTCAGGCGACAATGTCCCATTAGGTTTCCTGTTAAAACTCCTAGTGCAGTTTTACTTTGATTTATGCATTCATTTGATCTCAACAGGTAGTACCTAGTCACCCAGCAAAATCTTTGATTGTCTAAGCCCTACTAGATCTTTCCAACGGTCAGATCTTCTCTTTTTTTTTCGGCACTACCTATTTCTTCCAATATTACATTGGAGCTGATTCCGCAAAAGGGTTCAGTCCTTCCAACGGGTATTTCAGTCCCCCCTACATACCTGGACAGCAAGAAGAGCTTTAGACTTCTGGCATAATTTACCGGGATTGCTTCATTCAAAGGCTTTTATACATCCTTCGTAGTATGTCTCCAAACAAATGTTAGACCATAGCAGGCATAACCTACGCTGTCTAACAGGCCTTTTAACAGGCCACTGTCATCTGAATCATCATATGCTAAAACTTGGACTGTCGGAAGATTCGACTTGCCGTCTTTGTTTGGAAGATGATGAAACAGCAGAGCATATAATTTGTGCCTGCCCCGCCGCGGATCGAATCAGGTATCTGATGTTTGGCAGGGTCTCTCTCTCGCCCTTGGACCTGAAATATCATTCACCAAATAAAATAATCGGCCTTGTTAAAAAGCTGAATTTGTTTGGTGAAATTTGAATAGGTGTGAGCCACAATAGACTCTTGCGAGTCGCAGTGGAGGGCCTTATAGACCCACTTACCACAAACCTAACCTAACCCCCTTTTTGTTAATTTATCTACTATTTCATTTTCTTCTATTCCAGCTAGTGTATCCTGGTATCCACAGTAAGGTGTGCACCTTAAAAATGAATAACTTCAATTGCTCCAATTTATCAAAGACACGAATATCCAATACACAATACCATTATATTGATTCTAATACGAAGAATCTATAAAAAAAATAAGTTGACATACACAACCTACCAATGGCTAACTAAAATATTCTTATATGAAATTTGAAATAAAATTTTTTTTCAATGCAGTCAGGCGAAAGAATACAACAACTGTTAAACATTTTAAGCAGGAAAAGGAAATCCTTCCCTGTAATTTCTTCTTATGAGAAATTGAGATTTGTATTTGTGTATCAATGCCATTTCATGAAATAGTGATTCAACATTAAAATAAATATCTAATGTTAATTACCTCTATCCGAATACAATAACCCCATTAGATATATTAAGGAAGATAAATAAGAGCCGTAGGCGTTATATAACCTGAAGGTGGCCCTGGTCATTGGCAACACCGGCAAAATAATTAGTACACTGATGCTAATTCTCTGTCGAAACAGATAGTCGTCGATCGAAGAACCTGCTGTTCTGTTCTGATAAGGTCGTTCAACTCGCTTCCGCTTCGGTTACTTAGTACGTAACTACTTCTGATAATTCTTTAAGGTCCGAGGGGCTCACGATGGTCTCTTTACGTTAGACTAGACCACCATAGAACAAGTTTTTATAATAATATTTATAGTTACGGTTCACAAATTGTTGGTAAATTAATTTTTCGGATTTGAAAAAAATTTTAAACAAGTACCTAGTATGGTTTAGAGTAATCATAAAAAAGGATATACACATTTTTTGTTTTACGAGACGATAGGAAACAAATTGATCTCGTAAGACCGCTTGTCGGTCCTTGAATTTTTTTGTGGTCCAACTCAGATTGTATGAACTTCAACTAAATATTTCGAGTATTCTTATTTTTAATTACAAACCAATTATGCAATCATTATATTGAAAGCCAAAAAAATAGTAGCACGGATATTTATATTGTGGCACAGGGGCAGAAAATGTGCTTTAGCAGCCCTAGACACGAGTGAGCGTAGCGAAGCGTGGGCAACTGATATTTGAGGGCTGATAAAGCGATTCCTGCATGTGTGACAAATGGTGGTAAACTTCTAGAATCGTATCGTTATGAATTTTCCGCTCTTGGGCTGCTAAACAATATTTTCCGCCCTATTTTTGGTGTTCATATGATTGGATTTCCGGTAAGATAGGCGAACAAATTTGTTTTAACATTAACCATTGATAGGAAATTAAATACTCCGTTATATCTAAAATTTATGTTGTTGTCCAAGGTGAATTTTATACAAAATCAATTGCAGAATCTACGAACACGTTTGAGTAGGTATATGCCGGAGTATGCAGATAAAATAAAAAAGTCGTAACACGTGTTTGTCGCTTTTGTAATTGATTTTTGGACAAAATTTATCTTATAATCCCAATGGTAGGCGTTTAATTAAATATATTTTTCAATCAGCAATCATTATTATGCAATAGTATTGATACAAATTTGATATCGCCAAAAAATAAAATATTTATTATTATTATTCAATGTTGTTAAAAAATTAGTAACTATGCCATTTCCCTGTGGAACTTAATGTTCTTATTCTAAATCAATGCCTAAGTCAGAGTTAAACTGCACGAAAGCTCAAAATAGTGGAGGAAGAAGAATGTAGATTTTGTGGCATGGAAAAAGAAACCTCTATCCATATACTTGCGGATTTCACAGCACTTCGAATCCTGAGGCACAGCACCTAGGAGAATAATGGACTGAAGAGGCTACAGAGATACTACTATGTTGTTTATTATAGCACATGACCATCTTTAAGGATGGATAACGTTTGTTTTTGATACATGTACTGGTTACCATGTCGACGATCAAAACTTTTTTCCCACAGTAAAATCCTGCTTTATACAACGATGCTCAAACCTATGTACACAACTACAACATTTACTATTCGATTTCAAGTAGGTGCATTTCCAAGGAGCGGGTAAACCACCACCATCCCGGTAGTAATAGAAACTGACATTACAGACCACTTTACAATAGCATTACAAATAGTTTATAATAACAAAACAAATAAGAAGGGAGCATTATACTAAACAAATCAATTATAAAAAACTTGCTGACAATATCTCAAAAGAGTCTTGGTACTCCATCCTAAGCTGTAGCAGTCCAGACTCAGCAACAGAAAAATTAATAAAAGTTACCTATACGGAAAAACGTCAATTCATGTACCTTCTTAAAAAAACAAAATAGAAAAAATACAAAAATTACACCTTGGATTACAAAAGCTCTGATGGAATCCATTAGTAAAAAAAACAAATTGTTTCGACAAACAAAACTCCATCCTAATGACCATGATTTACTGCTAAACTACGAGTATAAGACATATAAAAATAAACTGCATTCACTTATCCAAAAAACAAAACGTAACTTTTATAAGGAAGAGATAGAAAAAAATTCTAATAACAAACAATTGTGGAGCATAGTACAAGATTTGAGTGGAACAAAAAAAGACAAATTGCCTCTTGAACCTATAAGAGGTCAAATGGGAAATAAACTGACTCATCCAACTGACATTGCAAATGAATTCAACAAAGCATTTTCAGAAATCGGTGAAAAGTTAGCTAGTCAAATTGACAAAAGCCCCTGTAAGATAAATGAAAATGCTTCTTTGCCAAACTCGATGGTTTTGTTACCCACAAATAGATGTGAAATAGATTAAGGAATTAAAAATTAAAAAATCAAATGGTTTTGATGAGATTAATGCAGAATGCTTAAAAGCAATTTCACCATTTATACTAGATCCTCTAGTATATATTCTCAACTTGTGTATAGAAGAAGGGATATGGCCAAAATCTTTCAAAAAAACAGTAGTAATACCAGTGTACAAAGATGGAGACAAAACACTCAGTGAAAATTATCGACCTATATCACTCATTCCACACATGTCTAAAATATTTGAAATGCTGTTGAAAAATAGACTTATATCGTATATTAACAGATTCAATTTAATTTCTCCCAAACAATTTGGATTTAAGAAAAATACCTTCACCCAAGATGCCATTTTAAATTTAACATCAAAAGCCTATGAAGCATTGAATGATAACAAGGTTTGCTTATGTGTATTTTTGGATCTGGCAAAAGCGTTTGACACTGTTAGCCATTATAACCTATTACAAACCTTAGAAAATATTGGCATACGAAAAAATAGTCTACAGTTATTCACAAGCTATCTCTCAGAGAGAAAGCAGGTAGTAAAGATTGCCGGGCAAACGAGTGGTCAAAGAAATATATCTTATGGAGTACCACAGGGAACAATTTTGGGTCCTGTCTTGTTTAATCTTTATATTAATGGTCTATTTTCTTTGCGCAGTGCAGGACATATAATTGGGTTCGCTGATGATACTGCTATTATTTATGAAGCAGATAAATGGTATCAATTGAAAATAAAAGCAGAAACTGATTTAAAACTAATAAAGGCCTGGTTTGATAATAAAATACTTACCATAAATTAAAAAAAAACTTTTTACTTACCACTCTCCAACTACAACCTAACTAGCGATCTATTCAAACCTCTTGAAATATCACAAAACGAACAAAATTTCAGTATAAAACCTGTGATGAGTATCAAATATTACCATAGATACAAATTTAAAGTGGGATTCTCACATTATAGATACGTGATAAAAAAACAACAATTCATCCTCTATAAATTTAAATACCTGAAAAAGTGTATACCCGCCAAATACCTTCGAATGTTATACTTCGGTCTAGTCACCTACGCTATGGTATATTAGCAAGTGCTCTAAAAACTCAAATTCATCCATTAGAAATTATCCGAAAAAGATTTTTGAAAATCATTCTGTGTAAATCTCATACATATCCTTCAGATCGATTATATAGGGAAAGCAACATTTTTGACTTGAAACAGTTATATTTTCTTTGTGCCTCTATAAAATACCACGCCATAAAGGATAAGAGTAACCTACCTTTACATAATTATGAAACTAGGAACAAACACCACTATATTGTTCCGAGAATGATGAAATCTTTTGGTCAAAGATCTTTTTCATTCCTAGCTCCGAAAATCTATAATTGTATCCCTGACAGTATCAAACTCATAAATAATCCCATGCTATTCAGAAATAAATTAAAAGCGTTTCTTTTGGAACAGGCGAGATATTTCTGTCATATTGCATTGATGGTGTAATTATACATATCACGGACAACCATGATACATAGGATTATCAAAAAATAAAGAAAAAACGTATGGTCACATTAACCAAAGTTTTGAAATTTTAGAATTTCATTTTAAAATTTCAATTTATTATTATTATTGTAATTTTATCCTTGCATCTTTTAAATAATTATCATTTAAATTTCAACTCTGATTCTAATCATAATGTTTTCAGGGTTGTAATAACATATCTAACATTAAGTACTGTTGTTTTTATTTATATGTATTTTGCCGAAACAGGTGTATGTACACCTATCGGAGACCTTCGGTTTGTTTATTCACTAACCAAACAAATTTGTAATTACTTATATATTTTGTGAATCAATTATTCTCCAATTCTCACCATGTCAAATTTAGTAGTTTAAGTGCGCATGCGTCCAAGCAGCCTTTAACCTTCTATTCGATGTGACTGAATGTGAGCTGAGCGCAGTTGGTAGGGTATTGAGCTTACAACTCAGAGGTCGTAGGTTCGAAGCCCGGTTAGGTGCTGGGTTTTTTTTTTAGTTTTTTATTTCTTATTTTCTGATATTTCTATACATAGTTACACTTTGATCAACCAGGTTTGGGCCTGGGTTTTCTTGTTTTTTTTTTAGTTTTTTATTTCTTATTTTCTGATATTTCTCTACATATAGTTACACTTTGATCAACCGGGTTTGGGCCTGGGTTTTCTTGTTTTTCTTTTAGTTTTAAATTTCTGATATTTACATATTTATTTCAATATTGTTATGTTACTACTAAATTTGGCAAAGTCTTGAGTCAGTTGAAGGAGCCGTGTTGTATGTTTACCCGCTCCTCATTTCTATGGTATAGGCAACCTCAATACATAATAAGTATTGAATTTCTATTAGGTTTTTCATAATTTTAATTCATTAACAGAATAATTACGGAATAAAAATTTTTGAAAAGAGAGATAATATATGTATTTTTTCTCACTTTAAAATATGTTATTAAATACCAGAACGGCAGGCCATATAAAACAAAATACAAATATTTAAATGAAAATACAGCAATTTAACTCAATTCATTTCAAATGTGGTTTAATTGTTATCGAATAATGGCAAAGCTAATTAACAAAAAATGCCGTTCATAGGTTTCCTTAATTTTTCGTTCTTTTTTTTTAAATTTACGTAAAATTAACAAAATTTATTTATTTTAATGTGAAAGCACAATAATATGTACGAAGTTCTTATGTAATCGCGTACTGGTTTATGGAAATTTTCGATAAATTATCGAGAAAGTTGTCCATTCCTAAAGTTTAACTATCTCGCTCACCTTGGCAATTGACGTTGAAATTAAATATATTCATGTGCATGTATAAATTTTAAAAATTAAAAATTGTGAATTCCTACACTGTTTCACGAAGATATTATTGATATGCTGCAGTACGTGGAAATTTTAGTGCATGCTATTTTCTTTTAAATTTTTTTTATATCTTGAGAATTCAACCAGTTGAATATTATTCACAAATAACAAAGTTGAAGCTATTTTTGTGTTTGAGCACCACGAACATATCCATGCAACTAAAATTTGAATAAAGTCCCACAGCGTTTAAATTCCAATGCGCGATAGAAAAATATATAAAAGGACTTTGAGGCTAAGATCTAAACACTTTTAAAATCTGGGAGTAATCCCAAACATCTTCCAAACAGAAATTTTAGCCACATGAAAATTTTCCCAATTTAATTTTCAACACTAAACACAAACTCACATACACTATAATAACATTAACACTCAAGCCGAGAGCGTCAACAGTAAAAAATAAAATTTTATACAATATATAACGAAGCCAGAAGTCTCATGCAGTACTTTAAGAGTAACAGAAATCTTGGTTAGATGGAAAAATTGTGGAGTGAGAGCATATCATACAAATTGTGAAAAAAGGGGATAACATTTATCCAAATTTTGTAAATAATTTTCATAATTGTACTAATAATAATAAATAATATGAATAATTACGATACACATGTTTTATAAGGCATAAATTATCACCAACCTATCACCCAAGGGTGATAAGTAGACTTAGAAGCCGTCGTCAAGGGCAATCGATGCCTTTTTGGCAATTGTTACTTACGCCTTTTAAAACAGTGTCAAACTGCGTTGTTTGCAATCGATGCCTTTTTGGCAATTGTTACTTAGGCCTTTTAAAACAGTGTCGAACTGCGTTGTTTGCAATGTAGGGAGGAGAAAAAATATTTTATCTTTGAATTCAGTACAATATTACTACCTACTGATTTAACAAATAAATACAATTTGAATGCTAATAGTTGCTGTCTTAGTTTTAAATAAGGTACGATTACATTTTTGTAGAATTTGTTTATCTAGTTTTAAATCGCCCATAAAATTGAAGATATCTGTGACACATGTGTTGTTTCATTTAAAAGAGATTAATAGAAAATTTGACTCACAAAACCAAGTATACTAAATCTGACTCTGGCTCCTAACAACAACAGGCTACATTATGAGATTGCAACCTTTTGCAAATGGCGCAATTAAGCTTCACTTACAAACTACCAGTGATTCATCTAGATAGATGATTATATAAAATATCTGGTTAATTTGATTAGAAATATTCTCATTGGAATGGGATAGAGCATACATATTTCACAAACAAGTATGCCATCTGCTATTAAAATATAACAATTAATTAACTTCTAGTAGAACTAAGTGGTATAAACGATAAAAAGCATTCCGTCTATGACCGTTATGCTGAGTTAACAAAAAACCCGTGCTTAGCTTTGCAGACTTTATATTTAGTTTATTTCTAAACTGATCTTTAATTCATATCTTTAATACAGGGTGAGTCATGAGGAACTTTACATACTTCCACTCCACCATATGTAGAGTTCCTCAGGGAGCAAATCAGTGTCAACTCCTCTTCTTCATTAATTTAGGCTGCAGGGTTCCAATTCGAGAGTCTACTTTGAATTATTTTTATTTTGTTACCCATATTGTAATTTTTCGAGTCCTTATTCATGCGTTTATCTTAACTACACAATTTTAGTTTTTATTTTGAAATTGCTGTTCGTTATTTTTACTAGTTACTGTTTCTTGCTGTTTGTCGTTAGTGCTATTCGATACACTTTTAATATTTATTTATAGCATTTTTTTAGATTGATACCTCGTATATATGTATGTATTTTGGGGTGATATTCACCGAGACCTACATTATGCCCCCTTACTTCTACATAGTTTCTGAAGAGAGTTCTATTTCCCGGAGAAATTTTAATACTTTATTATGTGATATGTCATTATGGTTGCCCTATTTTTAAAAAGATTTGTAGCATATGTCGTTTTAATTAGCTATTTATGTAGTTTGAAAATCACGTATTGGATTCAAAAAAAAATTATATATAGGGTGCAATATTTAAGACGAATTCGTAAAATAATTTTTCCAAAACCGGTCCTGGAGTTTCTAAGTTTAGCTAAAACCAATGCTTATTACTAGTGTACTGCATCTTGAAACAATTAGAAGAAATGATATGAGTCGTCAATTTTATAATTCACCCTGTAAATTAATAAAGAAGAGGAGTTGACAGTTTTTAGTGGAGATAGGACTCCCCGAGGGACTATACATATAGTAGAAGTGAGTAAAGTTCCTCATGACTCACCCTATATAATGGTTCATTATTCGCTTATACCAGAGGCAACAATTTTGTATTTTCCTTCTCCATTTTCATTAAAATTTCCGAGGTTGTTTGCTTTCAATTGCTGGAACTGAAATCTGTTATACCTACCTCTAAATTGCGGTGGATCCGACTACATTAACATTTTTGATTGAAAAGCGAGAAACTATGTATTGCAGTATTTTCCTGTGTATTATCTTGTTATTCGATTTTCAATAAATGTTAATGCAAACTTTTTTTATTATAGTTGGTTTTATTTTTATATTCACATTTCACGGTTAGCAGTTAATGATATAAACTATAATACTTGAATAGGTACTACATATTTATTTTCTTCTAATGTCAGTAGATTATAAATTGATTGGTAATTCAACATTATGTGTAATTTAAATTATCTATTTTCATTTTTAAATTGCATTGTAATAAAACGTGTTCTAAGCCGGCAATTTCGTTACAGGTACATTGGTTATTTTTAACTTTACCTAATTTATATTTATAATATGAGCATTTTTAAGGTTTCAAACACAGATTTCGAAATAAGGTAAGACTCAGCCGAGAACGTAAAATGGAGTTATAGAAGAATTCAAATATTACTGCAATAGACATAAAGGTCACCAAATTTTTGACATTTCAATGCGATCGATTTTCATTTTTCTTTTCAAATGTATTTTTTTCGCATGTACTTGTTGAGAGAGCTAGAGGAAAGATTATTTACGAATGGTAAGATTACAAAACAAGAACACAAGACACAGAAGAAAACAAATATCCAAATTGCTTTTGATATCGCAACTGCTGCTACACGTTCCAACTTGTTATCAAGCAAAGCCACTATCGTTCGCTACAATATTTTATGGAAGTTCCGTGCTAGATTACACGACTACATAGGTACTGCAAATTACCAAATTTGCTTAAGTTGAGATAGGATTTTTAGCTATCTATTTTAGTTATAAATGTTTTTTCACAGTTAAGCCAGAATTCCTGCAGTAACGATCAACATGAAAACAGCTTGAGAGTTCTCAGAAAAGTACGAGCACATTACTTATTAATCAAACAAGGAATCCATCATTGTGATAATTCATTCCAGGTGTCGCATATTGCTTGGTGAAAAATCATCTCGATTCTTCAACATGATACATAACTCTCCAATGAGTTGAGAGACAATTATTGTACCTTTTGTAAGGGATATAAAGAACTTTAGCCGTTCACGAAACCTAGAGGTGCGCACACAATGGTTTCAAGATGGAGCAACAATCCACACAGCAGTGTGCAGCCTAGAATTACCCCATCAGCATTTTGATGATACAATAATTTCTCGAGGAACAGACTTCGAATATTCTTCCCATTCACCTAATCTGACACCATTTGGAGCATGATAATTCAAAAAATATTTAACTCGGAAAACCCGCCTGCGAGTATTCCAGAACTATGAGAAAAAATAAAAAATGTTTTCAAGCAATGACAGCAACCAGTTTTTAACAATCTTGTGATTTACAAAATCGATATGAAGCTTATTGTTTGCGTCGAAATGGGGAACATTTGAACACTTAAATTATAGAGATTAAAAAATAAATCTAATTTTCAATTATCGGTAAAATGCTTATTTTGGCGGCTATTGTTTTTTTTGGAACGAACATTAAATCTTTCCTCGCCCATTCTTAAATAGTTCTTTCAACTTTTCATATCTTCAGATCGTAACTCTTAGATTAGTAGATTTAGATACATTCCTCTCAAATGACATCTTGCGACCGATGGACTTACCCAAAGTCGGTCGGATCTTGCTTTTTTCTTTTTTTGTATCACACACATTGTAAATGTAAACACAGCAGCAGTTACTACAGCAGCACAAGCTATCAAGCTAATAGTTTATTATACACCAAGGTCGTGGAGACTATTATTATTGACCGAGCACCAAAATCATTTCGCAAGGGGCTTTGCCCCGAGCGGAATAAAGTGCGAAGTTGATAAATGTCTTCACCACCATATAAAATATATATATATATATATAAAATGTTTTCCACTACTAGCCAAATTTAGGACAAAAATTCAAAATAATTCACAAGCGCACCACGAGAAGCGTTTACCCCGTCGTCTGACTGCCAAGTACACTGTCAGTTTTCGATATATTATGAACGTACTCGTTATGTCATCAGTCATTTTTGGTTGAGTGCAAATTTCAAACTTATGGCATTTTTATTCAAATAATTTTATCTTGGGTAATTTCAATCAGCAAATATGTTAAAGACAATCTCCTGGGTGTACAAAATTATGTTGCACAAGGTTTTGTTGAACTAATAACTAATAATTAATAATTTGTCCATTATTGACCAAGGTTAAGAATAGAAAAAAATTCTTAACCACTAATAGAGAAATTCTACTTCTCAGTCGGCTACAAGAAGCAATGATTATTGTCAACTTCACAGCTAGTAGTGGAAAATAATCTATTTTCACTCATTTTCTTAGGAACATTTTTTGCCAGTTCCAACCATGTTCCATCATCCACTGTGACATGTTTTGGAATGCGAATGCGTAAATGCGCTAATCAAAGATGAAGTTCCCAGAAATATAACCTGCAGTCAAATATATTTGGGAAATATATATTGAATTTTGTTTCGAACGAGAATATGAATGTAATGAACATAGATGCATAGAAGAATTGGTGTTGATACTAAAAGATTGGGCGGTGAATGTGAGAAAGAAAGACGGGATCGAATGTAAGGAAGCAACAGTGAAGATAATGTGGAACGTTTCATCATTGACTAAAAAATAGTCAATGGTTTCATACAAACTTTTACAAATGGAGTAATAATATTATAATGACTATAATGTAATGTTGACTCGTTTAATAATGTGGTATTTAAGCGATGCATTCCTAAAGAAACTACAAGAAGACCCATGTAAACGTAAGTTCAGTTCAGTTTCGTAAAACTTATCTGAAGTTAACAAAATAATATTGCTATGGGATGAAAATAATCGTGAAGGTCTTGTCACCAAACTAATAATTGAGGTCCTAATATAAATAAAATTGTTTTTATTATTCAGTTTGAAATCCCTAAAGAATCGGAAAATAAATTATCTCCACTACTGTCCAAAGAAAGGATATATTCGGGCCGTATACTATATCTGATTGAATATTACGCAAGAGAGTTATATAGATGTTTGCGTGCCTATTAACTTTTTAATACACAGAAGGTACGTCTGTGTGTATCGATCTACTGAATCATAATCTTGTTATCATACATGAGCTAGTTGGGAAACGTTTTCTATTATTGATTTCAATAAGCAGGGGCGGAACGATGATAATTTCAATTTATTTTAAAACTGGAAACAGCGGTCTAAGGATGTGTTCTAACTTAGCAGGTTTACCAACAGATCACGGGACCAATGGTTAAACAACGGTTAACCATTGATCTATGGTTAAGCCATTTTTCGTTGTAACAAGAATTGTGCAATAGAGGTCACGTAACCAACGCATTTCAGTTGGTGCCAGTGCAGTGGTTTAAAAATTAAAATTTCAAATTGAAATTCCAAGAGACATTATTTTATAAATCTTTATTCTGTTTCTGAAGATATTCATTTATAGTTAGGTACTTCAATTTTTCATTGAATATGGGTAAGTTCATAGTCACACATTAAAAAAATATATTTAAAATTGTATTGTGGTTTGGACCCTAATAATAAAGGCGGTTTTAAGCGGACCACAAACTTTACAAAAAGTGAGGAGAATTACTTGCTAAAATTAATTTTAAGAAACTGGCCATATATTAGAAAATAAAAGGACTGATAGTGCGTCAAACCAAAGCAAAAGAGAAGCACTGTTTCTTTTTATTGTTCGGAATCTATCTCTAAAATCATGTCCATTCCATATCATAAAATGGTTTTCTCCTCTCATGACATTTCTAGTGGCTCTCGGAAACATTTCTAATTCATATAGTTCTCGAAAATCTTCATAGTCCGTAAGCTCTTGCAGGTTTCCTCTCATTAATTCGTCCTTGGGTATTACTTGTATAATTTTATTAATTTTAAATAGTAAATCAAACGTCAATTTTAGTATTGTCACAAACGTCTTTAAGGAAATCATGAAATAAGTGAAATTTAATTGTTCCGTGCTTTGACCATAGGTTAAGCCCCGGAAATCGGATGGTGAGCTTTTATATAGTTAACCAGTTGGTGACCGTCCAAAATGTTATGTAACAACAACCTCATGGAGTTAATCAATGGTTAACTATAACAATGGTTTAACCTGTCGAGTTACAACACACCCTTAATCTTCTCAATCAATGTAAACCTCAGTCTTTCTAGTTTTGGCACCTTTGACTGGCAACTGAAATGGAATACTTCAACATTAAAATTCTCCGAAATAAAAACATTGGAATATCTTGTTTTTATATTATGGAATTATAAAGATTGTTAAGGAAGTAGCTAGAATTAGTTTCTTCCATTTGCATATAGTTTCATGAAATATTTATGTACAATAAAAAAATCAATAAATCCGGATTTTTATACTATCAGTATGGATTGGCGTTGAAGTCTATTATTGATAATAATACAATTGGCGATAAATTTTTTTATTGTAGCGATATCCAAGGACTACTAAGCAGTGAGCACGACCAACGAATTAAAATGAGCTTAAGAACACGGAAAAAAATTAATAACTTTTTTTACGATCGCTATCCAAAGTATACTTTTGAACATCAAAATCTAACTGGAAAGTTGACGTCTCAATTTGGCGCTCTGGAGCCAATAAGTTTCTTTGGCGCTTGTCTATTTTCATATAGAATAAATAAAGGAAAAACGTAGTACTTTTTTAGGATATCTACAGGCTTCAACTTAGATACATTTCTCTCTTCTATCCAGTAATCTCCCACAGGTGCTGTGCCCTAGGATTCTGAATCGCAGTGACACAAAATCTACATTTTTCTTCCTCCAAAATTTTGAACTTTTTCAGGTGCCCATTCATTCAGTTCAACTTTGATTTATGCATTCATTCGATCTCAACCGGCTATAGTCACCCAGCAGAATATTTGATTGTTTAAGCCTCACTAGATCTTTCCAATGGTCAGATCTTCTCTTTTTTTCGGCTCTACTTATTTCTTCCAATATTACATTAGAAGCTTATTCCGCCAAAGAGTTCAGCCCCCCAAAAGCCTCTTTGCTCGTTCAACTGCTATTTCATTCCCTTCTTTCCCAGTGTATTTTGGAATCCACAGTAAGGTGACTGCTGTCGCCTAGTTCATTGAGTCTGCCTACTACACCATTTTAGAACTGATTACACAAGAGCTCAGTGCTTTAATGGTTGCTTGACTATCCGACATTTTGATAATCTTTCGACTTCTGTATCTTTATTATAAAAGAAGAAACCTACATCCACATACTGGCGAATTGAATAGCAATTCAGAATCAGAGATCACAGCACCTAGGAGATTACTGAATAGAAAAGGGACATTTGCCCAAGTTAAAGCCTGCAGATATCCGAAAATTCCTCTGAGAAACAGTACTAAAGGAGCTACTAGTCTCTGAGACTTTCCTCAAGAATTAAGTAGAAGTAAGGAGGTACAATATAGATCTTTCAAGTCTCAGTGAATGTTACCTCTATATACAATATACATACATATAGAGCTAGTAGAAATGCACCTATCGAGTTTCATCTATGAATATTGGTTTATCATAAAAATGTTTGTGTGTAATTCAAGCGGAAAGCTCTCCGCCGTTTTCCACAAACTTTTTATCTCAAGCGGCAAAGTAGCAGTTTCCTCTAAATACACAAATAGTTATTGTATGTTAGTAGGTATTTCAAATGTGATGATTTATGGGAAAATGAACTCAAACTCCTTAGTTTCTGCTCTAGATTTTAGTAAGACAGAAAGCTAGGACAGTTTCTTAAAAACAATAAATTTACTTATTCGACAATTTTTCATGTTTTTGTCGACTTCACTAAATGGTAATCGATTACCTTGGACCTCGTACCAGTAGATTTATCTTTGCAGGGCTTTGCAAGCAACTTAATAGTAGACTTCAGGAAAATGATATCGATCGACTGGAATACTGCCAGTTGCAGTAATGCAGTTTAGACATTTACTGAAATTTATTTTATGGAAACTTTGTAGGTATTATAAATCTTCATTTTCCACAACAGGAATATAACATATATTATACTTGACCGGTTCCACAAATAACATTTTCTTTTTCAATTTGACGCACACGAAATAGTTCCCAAAATTGTTTCCAATTTTAATAAAAAGTGATTCATCAAGTTTAATCAAATACGTGATTTTTTTATGACCCATGAATACTAAAAATACAATGTAATTGTATTAAAAAATAACAATGGTTAAGCAACACTCGCATTCACTGTTTTCAAAATTACAATAGTTTTAATTGTCCTTATCACAACTTTTTTTTATTTCACACCTGCATCATTTTCAAGTTTTTCAGATTAAGAAGTAACTTTACATTTTTGCTTGATATTGAAACAACAAAATACACACAACGCAGAGGTCCAGAGATATTTTTATAAGTAGTAAAGTTTTTACCTTGAAAATATAAGTACTAGAAAATTTATAGTTTAGATTGTAGTTTAATATGTCACAAACATCAACTTTTTTGCAAAAAATAGTAGAACACTGAACAAAAAAATTCAAACGTGAAAAAAATAAACTTAAAATAAAGAATGGCCACCACCAAAGAATAGTACTAAATAGTTCTAATGCATTTATATCCAGTAGAAATATAGACCAATTGGGAAACAATTAAATCAAACATGTTCCAAATTACTTTTTTTCACATTATCAAAATTGTAAACATTAAACTTTCATTATTTTAACGAATTACAATATGCACAAGCGAAAAGTGAGGAATTATTGTTCGAAAGCAAGAGTTAACGTTAATTGCTTGAGAACAATAATTCCACTTTTAGCTCGCAATACATATAACATTTTTTCTACAATCACTTGAATATTATATTATAACTAATGAATTGATGAATTTATACTATTTATTTCAAGTACCTACCGGTCAAATACTTCATGAAATTTTTAACATTATAATTATTGCCAATACTGTCAATGTACTTCTCCTTATTCCACAATTAGAAAGGCCTTAGCTAGCAGGGTCATCCGGCAAGTATATGCAAAATATTCAGAACGTGGCGCAACAATTAAGCACAAAAACACACAAAAAATTGATACGGTAACATCGCAATCACAATAATTAATTATTTAAAACATTAAAAACTTGACAAAACAACGATTTATTAGATTATAAAAGATTTTCAGGAGACAAAAACACTTAGACTTCTCTAGTCTAAGCAAAAACACTTCCTAGCTAGGTTACTTTATGATGTCACTGTTAATACAATTATGTTTATAGTTTCGGTTGTTATGGGCAACGAGCGTTTTGCAATTTTTTACGCTCGGCGAGCGTAAATTAACTCTCCTCAAGAAACGTCAACTTTTCGTTGTCAATGGTAAGCGAAAAAGCCTACTTTTCAATGTGATTGTAGAAAATAGTATATTAAAGTATAAGTGGATATTAAGGTCTTTAAAACACGCGCGATTTCGAAATAGAGTGTTTTAAAGACCAGTTATCCACGAATACTTTACGATATTTTTTTTTATTGGTGCACTTTGAAATTATAAATACCGGTCTATAACTACTACAACAACAAGAAATGGAAATCATAGATGGAAACGTCAACTAAATGTCAAATGGTTGAATTCGTGACGTATATATCTTCTGTATGTTCCTTGTGGTATATTATTCATTCTTTTTTTAATTTTTTGGGAAATTAAACCACAATATTTTTAAATTCTTTACTTCAACGTTTCGGTAGCGTTCCAGCTACCGTTGTCAAGAAAAAATAAGTAGAAATTAAGTAATTTTTTATCCCTAACTGACACAACAGAAAAAATTTGACAACTAGACAATCAAAAATTATTTTGAAGTTTAAAAAAATATTTTTATAGTTGTAATACATGTTTGGTGTTATCTATGATACATGCTTCGTGAGTGTGGATGGCAACTAATTCGCACATGCTTTCCATCTATTGCCACTATGCAATTGGGAAAGTTCCAAGTTTCCCAAAATGTGTCTGCACTAACTTTAAACTGTACAACTATTGGAGATGTCATTTATATGGGCTGTAGTTCATTCCATACCACTTCAACCATGTTTTTAACCATTGAGGCTACTGTAGCAAAACCTATTCTAAACAAGAACGCTAGACTTTTCAAAAGAAGTTCTACGTTTGCCTTTCATATGCGCTAAGAGCCAAGCGACAGTTACATTGATCGCAATTGCAATTTTAATTTTTTCATACGATCATTTTCAGTGTGTCTGGATGCGTCGTCGATTGTACGCTTTTAAATTTTAAGACGGTTCAAAAAGTATAGTCGTAGAGCAACAAAACGTATATTTTCGGTTTCTATTGAAATAATGTGAAGTCGGCCAAAAACGCCCGAGAACACCTCTAAAAATCACCGAGCGACGGAAAGTAACGGGGTAGAGGGGTAGCGAGGATTAAGTAGAGGCTTACTATATAGATATACAAGCACGCTAGCGCTCGGTGTAATCGTTCATTTTAAGCGGTGTTTTTGGCCAACTTCGCAATATTTTATTACAAATCTAGAATATAAGTTTTGTTGCTCTAACTTGACACTTTTCAAAACCGTTTTCAAATTGAAAATAGGACAATCGACAACGCATCCAGACACTTTGAAAACTATCGTATGTCGTATGAAAAAATTGCACTGCAATTGCGATAAAACTAACCGTCGCTTGGCGTCTGCTCTTTGCGCATATAAAGGGCATACGAAGAACTTCTTTTGTATCAAGTTTCAGCTCTTGCAATTGAAAAATGACAAAGATATGAATTTTCAAAAAACGACCAATTTTCCGGTTTTTCTTGATTTTCTCGGTTCCTGATTATCCGATTGACTTGCTCCACCCCTCATTTTGCTCGTATTTTAATTATCTACATTTTATCCATTGAGATTGATTCAGTACGTTTTACGCTATATGAAAAAAACTAAAAAAATAAGGTTTTTTTGTTTTAAATGTTTATAACAAATCACTGAACAACATTTGCTTGTCCAAAACATATCAAAATGATACTACGCAGTGTTCTTTATTAAAAAATATAAAAATGTTTACCTATTGTTTGGCGTATAACACTGTTCTAACTCCGAATAGAGATGACTTAGCCAAAGGAAGAACTATTATTCTAATTTTATTTGCATATTTGAAAAAACTTACCTACCAAAGTACCTCTCAACTCAGTTTCAAAAATGTACATACCTGGAAATAAAATAAATATATTATTATTACATCCAACATCAAATTCTGTTGAGTTTTAAGTATATGTATTGATATAATTATAAAGCTTTTCAGTATTCATGGTATTTGAAATAAATTAAACCCAAATTAAGCCAGTATGCTACTAAACATCTGTGTAAAAATATTCATAATTGATGTAAATTCTGATTCGTAAAAAATTGAAAAATATTTACTAGGATCTAGTAAAAGCTCATAATTAGGTAATTATGTAAATATAATTTGATGTATTACTGAGAAAGTCATAAATTAAAAACGGTTATAGTTTATTTGAAAATTATTAGCACAGTGTTTATATCAGCATTCGAAAAAGGTTATTCCACATTTATTCTAATTGTCAGAGTGGCTATTGAGCTTACAGTGCTCAGTTCATAGCCACAGTTTTTACAGAATTTCTGTCTTTAATTTTTCAGTATGTAGAGAACATTGGCGAATGTTTAATATGTGTCCTGATGAATTTTTCTTTTTATTTCGCGAGTTACCCTTTTTTTTCATTTTTGCATTGACTCAGAAAGGCTCAGACTCTAACCTTGCTTCGGTGTCCCAGTCTAATTGTTGTTTTTGAGACGTCCGTACACCAGTTTGCTTGTATAGATATGATTTCCTTCCAGTTTTTTTCTAGGTTATATACTTTCAATTTCTTTTCAAAGCAATATCTCCGACTACCTCAGTGCCTCATGTTTGTAGCCGCTTTTAACTCATTGTTTAGCCTCCGATGATCAGCACTATACCTTTGACTTATGATTTGCTCACTATTCAGTAAACAGTGTAGATCTGGCTTCTGTGGGTCCTGTGACACGCAGGCATGCTATCCTTTGTTTGTTTGTTACTCAACAGCCTCATTGTCTCCAACTACTGCGTATTTGTATACCCAGCTTTTGCCACACATTTTTCTGCATCTACCCAATGATAGAGCTACTTTGTAGTTGAGTTTTTGCATAAGAGTGTTCCTTGTAAATATATATGATCTTAAAAATATAATCCAAGGAATTTCGTTTTTTTACCAAAAGAATCTATGTTTAAGCTAATTGAATGGCGAGCACTAGCATTTAAAACCACTTTCAATCACCTCATAACTCAAAAACTATTTCACATAAACTTATAAAATTTGGCTCATATATTGAGACTTGCGAGATACATGGGTCCTCCAAATTTCATAAACACTAACCCCAAACAGCTACTTCGATATTAACGTCCAGAAATCGTCATTTTTATCATTGATTGACCTATAGATCAAAACTCTAACCCAGTTCCAGATGACCTGGAAATTCCAAATTTGTCATCCAGATATAGGTGGTTGTATGAATACAAAGGAATAAATCAGAAACTGGTAAATTTTTATCATCCCATCATAGTTATATAAATTAATTGAACACTTTCTTATAGTGTGAGAATAAGCTATTAACATTTATGACAGCCGGTCTTTATGTGAATTTTAAGGTCTTCACGTGAATATATAACGAGTGAAACACCGCCTTTTATTTCTTTTTCAATTTGAACAAATCAGTTTTAGTACTTATAGCTACCTATCTATACAAATAAAAATGAATTACTGAAATATTTATAAGCGCATAACTATTGATCGACTGCACCAAATTGGATAAATCTTTCTTTTATGTGTTAGTTATGGTCAGGAGAAGGTTTGTATGAAAGAAAATTGAAATAAAAACATTTTTAAGCCTCATTATATAAAAAGCGTTGAGTGAAAAATAAAAAGTGAGTGTGAATGTGTTTAATTGTTTAGCCAGCAGTTGACAACTGCAAACATACAATACGTCATATCATTAAGTGAATAGACTTTTCGATGACATTTATAGACTGATTCTAGATGATTCCATATGTATTGTATTGATTTAATTTTATTGGATATTATCTACTCGTATATTCTTGTCCCAGGCTATTGACTTTACTCAGGTCGTGGTTCTATAGTTTTTTTTTCAATAAAAATTGTCAAAAAGATTCAATTTTATGGAATTATATTTTACAGTGATAAGTTATATTACATCATTTATTTATTTAGCGTATGGCGTTTCGACACATTTACATATATAAAAATATAGAAAATAAAAAAAGAAATAATAAAACAAACGTAGCTAGTTTACAAATATTACAAATATTACATCAAATTGAGTATTTAAACAGAAGTTATTTTATTCATGAAGAATTATTATGATTAATTTTGTATTTGTTCCAATTATATTATTATTATTCTTATTCTGATTATTATTATAAATTAACACTTTCCCCTACAATTAACAACCTTTAATTTTGTTTATGTTTATATTTCTGAGTGATGAGACTTAAGTAGATTTGAATCAATTGAAATTCACTTCCCTATTTCTTTTCTCCGTGTATAATTTCAATTCTCCATATCATGAGAAATTTCTTGTCGATTATCCTTTTTTCATTTAAATTTAGTGAATATCTTCTAATACGTATTTTGATTTATCCCAGCTATTTTTCATTCCCATTTATAAATCCATAATTCTATACTTCCATATTTAATTTTTATTTCTTCAATCCATATATTTTCTGTCTATTTCCTTCTTAATTTTTAAAAAATTCTCGCTTTATTTATTTTAGCACCGCTACTCTATTATTTTTTTAGATGACCTCTTTTTTAATTTTTAATATATTCTTATTGGTTTATTTTAACTAAATTATCATTTGAATGAGGCTTTATTCTTCCATTTTATTAAAAAATAATTGACAGGAAAATTCATAATCTATCACTTTTGATAGTTCAATTATCTACACATTTTTAGGTTAATATATTGACACATTTCCTGGTAGTGCTATTTGTAGGAGCGGGTAAACATACAATGGGGCTCCATCAACTGCGCATGACTCAAGAGTTTGACAAATTTAGTAGTAACATAACAATATTGTAATAAATATATGTAAATATCAGAAATATAAAACTAAAAAAAAACAAGAAAACCCAGGCCCAAACACGGTTGATAAAAGTGTAACTATGTATAGAAATGTCCAAAAATAAGAAATGAAAAACTAAGAAAAACAAAAAAAACCAGCACCTAACCCAATATTGAAATAAATATGTAAATATCAGAAATATAAAACTAAAAAAAAAACAAGAAAACCCAGGCTCAAACCCGGTTGATCAAAGTGTAACTATGTATAAAAATATAAAAAAATAAGAAATAGAAAATAAAAAAAAAACTTGAGAGGTTTCAAGGGACACCCGGATGGAACGAATTTCCTTTCGATTAATTAGTGAAGGAATTGGACATATACATACACACACCGAAACATTTATATATGTACTCTGTCTGTCTATTCTTTCATACACGTAATAGATGCGCGGGACTTTGTAAACACAATAACAGAGTGTATATATATATATATATATAT
>CAJUYI010000013.1:163511-234428 GCA_910591695.1 Galerucella pusilla | reverse complement strand
AATTATGACGCGTACACTTGCTAAACACACAAAATGTGGAGATTATATTGCGTATGACTTGGTTAGCACAATAATAAAGAGAGGTTATAGTGCGTACTTGCTAAAAATACAAAAGCATTTATTATTATTATCTGTATATAATCGAACATTGCAGCATGTAATACCTTTCTTCGCATCAAATACACATGAGAGCTCATGGCAGCATGTGTTGAATGCCTTGATATAGACGCGTAGGTTGATGGTTCGCGCCCGGACTATGGTGAAAATTTCTTCAATTTATTTGCTTTCTATAAGAGAGAAAGATACAGACAGAGAAACATGCGATGAGCACAGCTTACAATAGCTTCCTATATCAAAAAGTGTCGTGAAAAAACTTTTCGTAAGAATTTTATCCGTCTAGCCTCCTTTCACAACGCGCGATAAGGAACTTCGTTCCAAAAACAAAAAAACCAAGCACATAACCGGGTTTCGAACCTACGACCCCTGAGTTGTAAGCTCAATACCCTACCAACTGCGCTAATCAGCTTACTTTCAGCCACATCGAATAGAAGGTTAAAGGCTACTTGGACGCATGCGCACTTCGGCTACTAAATTTGAGGTGGTGGGAGGAACCGCATTGTATGTTTACCCGCTCCTCTATTAGTCTTGTAAAGTTGATAACTTGTGCTTGACTTTTTACACCAGTTAACAATTATATTTAGGACTAGGTTAACACTCCAAAATTTGCTCCTGACAATTACTATGTCATCTGCATATCCCAACCTTACCTATCAAGAAAATGTTATCGGTAGCGCAGATGTGTTTGCTTCTTTTTATTTCATTTAAATAAAATATTTGAATTTTTTAATTTTTGACGTTTATCTTCTTTCCGGCACTGATTTGCGATCAAGAACTGGTGATTTTCAAATAGATTATAGGTTTTTTACGTATTACTACAAAATTCGTTAACATAGAAATTTGTTTTACTGATATTTTTATTTATTCAACCGCCAGCCAGTGACATTTAGGCTAATACAAATTGAGTAATTTACATTTTGATTGAATTGAGTAATTTTTAAGGATTACGTAGTGTAAACTGGAATCTTGTCTCATTTGAAAACGGAATTCCCATTATGTTTGTAAGATGTTTAAAAAGACGCATTACACAGAAAAAAACAAGTAGATTCCGAGCAATGTATTGTAGGTAAATGATTTTTCGTTAACTAATTGGAAAATTGAACCAGAATGGTTTTTTTTTAATTGAATTTCAATGTTTCAAGAATTATTAAGTTTTTAAAAATTTTGGTCCAATCTGACCCTACGAAGAATTCCCATAAATTAATGAAAAATAATAATTAATACACCACAAGGAACATACAGAAGAAATGTGATATAAAATTCTGTCAATTACATTACCTATTTGTCTAAAAATTATTTTGATAAGTACATGATTATTAGAATTCGTGAAGTTGTGGCAAAAGATGGCTAAATGGATATGACACCCAGCGAAATTAAACTGAAATTGTGTTTTTAAATTAACTTTTTATGAAAATTTTATGACTCAATGGAGGTTCCAAAGAGTCTATCACACGAATAAGGTGCCTGTACAACCAGAATTACATTCAAAGAACAAGGTGGAGTACTAAGTGCTCTATTGATTATAATTATTGTGATCACGATATCATTAGGGTAACAAAAACGTACACTAAAAAGATACATATAGGAGGTATGTATACTGGGGTAACATTCACTGAGACCTAAGAGATCTATTGTGCCCATATATAGAAGATACAACCAATAACATTGTCCATGGACCTAATGATTTGTGCACAAAACCAAAAGAAATTACTGAACATTCTAAAGATATAGGACTAAGAACTGAAGAGGAAAAAATTGGAAATTAACACACAGAAACAAAAGTGGATCAGATGATAAAGAAATTAATTTAAGGGTATAAGAAGAAGAAATGGATCAGATGGAATAGAAATGGGAATAGATATCGCTGAATAATTATTGGTAACGCGCTTCATTAAATACGACATCATTACAAGAAACTGTAATCATACTTTAAAATGGAAATGAAGATATCGAAATATATTGATATTTGATATACGTGTAAAGGCTAATACCCATACCAAATAGTATGTGGCAAATAGCGAGAGCTGATGCCATTACTACCATCACACACACACACACAAGATATCGAAATAAATGAAAGGATCACCAATGCATGAGAGCTTCATCGTTCATTTTCAAGATCATTTAGAGAAAACAAGGAAATCAGTACCAAAACCAAAATTACAGTATAAAAAACAGTTCACTTTACTTATGGAAGTGGAAACTGGATACTGTCACATAAATCCAAAAGTCGAATCCAAGTAATGGAAATGACATGGAGAGTGAAGGATATAACACGAAGGGATCGGATAAGAAACGTGAATGTGAGAAAGGAACTGGAAGTAAGTAGAACCAATACTGGAGTTATTAGACAACCAAAATCTTAAATGGCTCGGACACTTAACAAGAATGAGCAACAGACCAGTCAGGAATGTGTGGGAAGCCGAGTTAATAGAAGAAAGGAAGAGAGGAAGACATAAGAAAACTTGGAACCAGGAAGTTGCAGACATACTGGAACGAAGATATACAAAATGGGAAGCAAAAAAGATGGCAAAAATAAAAAGAAATGGACCAATTTTATCTACGAACAGAAAATTTAGATAAAGGTACTTACCCTCACACCTTCGGGTATGAAAAGGGTTTTTGATTACATATATGATAACGGTCCAGCAGTGAAACGAGGTGATTAAGATATCGTGTGACAGGAGTGAGGGACTCGACCTTGAGCGTCCAAACAGTCGGCATTTTCAGTCGCCATGTTTCGTTTGACGAGTCGGCAGCATGCTTTCGCCGTACATCCGCGGCCGCAGTGCAAGCGTGTTTGCTGAAGGGTCCCTCCAAGCGACCCTCCAAGCAACCCGCGAGCTATGTTTCCATAACAAGCGATTGAATCGAGCCAGCCGCACTGCTATCCCCCACCATCTTAAGCAGTCTATCGACTCGCTAAGCTAGCCACCAGGGGGTCTATTCACTAACAGTGAGAGCTCCTACGAGAGGACACATTTATAAAGTGCGCATGCGAGCTATATCATAATTTGCAATTTTGAGAGAGCTCGCATGTGCACTTTATTAAGTGTGTACTCTCGTAGGAGCTCTCACTGTTAGCGAATAGACCCCCAGGGGGGGCGTCGACTAGAGCGGCCAGTGCACCCTCTACCTGCCAAGCTTCCCTCCACCTGCCTGCACTGCGGCCAGAGGTTAAGGAATTTTACAAAAATGCTGATAGTGCTGTCCGTCGAGAGTTCAATTTGTTACCGCGTGATCCTTTACCTTCAGCCAACACCCATCAACCTATGGGTAAGGAATTTTGAAGAAACTGCTAGTGTAACTGAGAAACGAGGTGGTAGTGTGAGGATGGCTCGTACTCCCGAGAATGTCAATCCACAGAAATCGGCCTAGCAACATATCATAGAGCTTAGTGACCAAACCACAAAAGAATCCTGAAGAATGACCTCCACTTTCATCAATTTAAGATACAGGTAGTTCAAGCTCTGAAACCTCAATACTACGTTAGCCGAGTACGCTTTTGTCAACAGCTGTGAAATTTAATTGATCAAGATGGACAGCTGGTCCATAATCTATGGCTGAGTGATGAGGCTCACTTCCATCTTTTTGGGCATGTCAACAATACTTGGTTTTGGAGTGACAATAACCCACGAAAAGCCTCTTCATTCCAAAAGGTAACTATGTGGTAACTGTGTGGTTGGATAGTAGAAAACGCAAAATGCAATCAACATCCATAAGATAGACAACAATGGATAGTAACAAGATCTCATTTCGCGCCATCTATTCGTTTTGATGAAACTAAGAACATGGGTTGACCTTGGACATATAAGTGTCTAACCCTTACTCACGACCGACTGGACATAGGTTCATCCCGCATCTCATTGCTAATCGTGATTTACGCAATTTACATGCGTCTTTACTTCTTCACTACTCTACCGCCATTCTGGTCAATTTTTGAACTGTTTTTGAAGCTTACAGACCCAAATTAGATTAAAGTTAGCTTGTAGGTTGTAATTATGGTTTCAAATTTCCTATTTCACGTTTATATTTGTGTGAAAGATTTATTGATGGAAAATACCTATATATAACATTTGATAAAATACAACTTTATGCAAAAATATTTTTTTTGGGACATGTGAAGTTAAGATTTAAGCATTTATTTTGATTCTCAGTGTATGCCAGAATTAGCTGTCACCTCAAAGGTTTTTTATTCATGTCCCTTCAACAGCAAAGGATTTTCGCCGGGCTTCATTTCTTGTTGTGTGTTCAGGGCCGGCGCTAGGATTTTCGGGCCCCGGTTAAGCGCCTTCAGGACCTCCCCCAAATGGACGTTATGCAATTATGTCGTGTCTTACTTGCCACAAAAACCCAATCAGGTGACTGGCGTTTAATTTCTATTTAGTTATAGGAACCAGGGACGACGGGCCAACTGCGGGGGCCTGGGCCCGGGGTATCTTTGCCTCGCTTGCTCCCCTCTAACGCCGGCCTTGTGTGTATTCTTTGCCTCTACTTTGCTCACTTTGTTGACATGGTGGATGGTGGTAAGTTTTGGAATCAAAGATATGTGGATGATAAATACAACTTGACTTTAACATTTATTATTTTTATACAAATGAAAAAACTGGACCGACTTGTTTATTTTTCAAAGTAATTCATTCAAAGAAACATGCCTTATATTGCGTTAAACGATTATGCTAAGCAGTGATTTTTTATTTTGCGTAAGTGGGTTTGATTCTTTGACATTTATCAACGGGCAAATAGGAAGTTGGTAGGAGTGATATTAATTCTAGTATATACCGATGACTAACGTTATTGTATACATTGGGAGTATGCTTTTTTTATTATTATGCAACAGTTATAGGTACAACAAACAATGATCTGTTTATTAAACAATAAAAAAATACGAAGAAAGCAGTGATTTACAAACACTAGTTTAAATCGTTTACCTAATCTTTTCCAGTTGGATAGACAAAATAAAATGAAAGTGTGTTTTTTACATCGACTTATAAAATAAATGAACTCGGTTTCATTTTCTTGAAAAATGAAGATTATTAATAAGAGGTTAAATAATAACACATGTTTCACTTGAAGACCATTTTTTGCAAGACATCAGTCCAAAAGTTTCTGTAAGGTTCGTCCTTCTGGGTTCATTTTGAATTTCATTACATGCACCCCCTATTATTTAAAGTAGCTCCAAAAACAAAAATCGCATGAATTAAAATTTGGCCATTTTACTGGCTAATTGACCTTTCCAGATATTTATGCTAAATGTTTTCCGTCTCTTTTCTCAAACTCCGACATTCCGTATGTGATTCGTTGTAAATCGATTGGCAATTTTTGTTCTACGAACGAGTGGGAAATTTTGACATTTTGGAGTTCACATTCCGGACTTGGCTCATAATTTGTTGCTATTTTATTGCTAATTTGTAGCGGAATAATTGGTTTTGTTGCTCTAGCCGTTCCCAAAAAACGCATGGCCCCCTACCCTTTGACATTTTTGTTTTTTAATTATAATGTCTACGAAGTTAGCGACTTTTCAAGAATTAAAAAATAACTAACCATAAAATGGATGTTAAACAACGAAATATTGCTTTCCATTTTCACTCATCCGCCGCCGAGAGCTCGCATAGTGGCTACCGTACTTCAATATCGCAGTATGTTTAGCGGATAGGGGATTTTTTGAGATTTTTTAATTATACCATCGTACGGCACATAGCCCAAAAGAAGGATTACTAAATTAAGCGACCGGGGGTATTTCCGAGAAAAACGGATCATACCATCTGAAAGTTAGCAACAAAATATGCCACCGGGCTCATATCATTAGCTCCTCTGCTACTGAGATATTTTCCTTGGCTACCCTAAGTTAATATTATGGTAGGGGGCCACGCATTTCTCGGGAATGGCTGGATCAACAAAATCAATTATCAAGCAACAAATTATGAACCGGATCCAGAACGTGCCCTCCAAAAAGAACGCCGCAACTTAATAAACGTAAGAAAATTCTCTTCAAATTATGTTTGCTTTAAATGTCAGAAAAATAAAGAATAACAAGTACGCTACAGAAAGAAAGCATCTCATCTAGCAAACAATACCATACATATGATTTAGCTATAAATGTATCCTATTCACAAACAATAGGCCAATTTTACTTCACATATATCTTTAATCAGCATCTCATAACTTATCGACTCTTGAATCCGGTTCAAATTATTTCGTATAGAACCAGGCGTATAAAACCACTTTTACCTTTCACTAAAAATAATCCATATAGTTTTAAAGTATGAGAATGTCATCGAGTTGCTTAAGTCGGAATTGGTACGAGAACGAGTCTGTATTAATATGAATAATAATGATAAATTTCAATTGAAGTGGAAAAGAGAAATATAAAACCAGTGAGATCAAGTAACTTTTCATTGAAAGATGATGACGAAGATGTTTCATTTGGGAAAAGGTCTAACTTTAACTGTGGGAACAGTAAATGGAGTGCTCGATGCTATACCCAGGTGTAATCGTTGGGAAAGCTTGCGCATCCGTATTCCAGGCGAAAATCTACGCTATCGACATGTATTTGCAAATTAACATCTGAAGAGGGTAAAGATGCAAAAAGATACTTATACTCTCAGAAGCAGCAAAAAAATATTTAGCACATACCAGATCAGATCAAGGGTGGTCTACAAAAACTCTTAACCCTGGCAAACCATAATAGAGTAGAACTTAAGAGAGACCCGGGGCACAAGGATAATGATGGTAATGAAACGGCAGTCGCCCTAGCAAAACTAGTGTCTGATAACTGTATTTACTGGTCTTGAACCAGTATTTGGGATATCAAAAACTGCTGCACGTGGCTGTACATCTCGGTGGATTTAGTACAGGAACACAGCAAACTCCTTGTCGCTGACTTACGAAATATTAAACCTCAGCAGTAGCCATATTAGCAAAGTTACAGAATTACTCACCAGTCACTGTACCCTTATAACAAAAGCGGTGACCGCCGTGAAAGGGGGTCAACCAGAATAATTACAAAAATATATACCTATAATTTTTTTCTTGCATTAGATGAATAATAAACTATTGGCCTGAGAGAGTAAAAAAGGTATAGTAAGCACCTGTCAAAAACATCTTTAGTCACTCGTTTCATAAGGCTTCATAAGGTTTCAGAAAACTCGTGACTTAAGAAACGTTTTTGACACTCAATGTACTATTTATATTACTCGGTATTTTTGTATTTTTTCCTGGATAAAAGGTAATCCTGGTAATGTGTGTAGCCTCCATTTCACATAAGAAGAAGCCACGTGAAGTTTGCCAACAAATCAAAATCGGTCTTGTTTATATATGTCGCCGCGTAACGCCAATCGTTAATTGAAAGTAATAACATTTTAACGATAGCAAGTATTTTTATATGTTAGGGTCAATTCTATGTGAAACTATCTCGAAAAAATCAAATAATTCCCAAATATGTTTTATTAAAACTATACATACGATAAATACAATTTTAATATTGTTAGTATTGTGTTAACCTCGAACTGTGAAAACGTTACGCTACTGATTTGGAGTCGAATGTAAATTTTTCAATATGGCGCTGTTTTTGACTTTGGTTTTGCGCATACGAATGTAACATCAACTGTATTTTTATTAAGTGGAATGGAGTCTACATGTCTCTCCACATAAAAGGTACAACCAGAGCACAAAAAGCCTAAAAGCCGAGCTGAAATTTGGTACACGAAATAATCAGTATCTAAAAATTACATTAAAGTATAACCAAAAAAATAATCCAGGTCTGGCTTAACAAAAAAATACAAACCACAATAATGTTTCAATACTTTTTATTTCAACGTTTCGACGATTAATCTTGACAACGGTAGCTGGAACGCTACCGAAACGTCGAAATAAAAAATATAAAAGCATTTTTGTGGTTTGATTCCCAAAAAAAAAGAAAAAAAAGAATAAGTAATGCCACAAGGAACGCACAGAAGAAATTCAAAACTCGTCCTGCTTAAAACCCCACCCTGTATATGAACTATTGAAATTTAACCTTCAAAGTTAATATAAATAATTTATGAAAGTTCTAGTGGTTAACAAGAGGAATCGGAGAGGTTTTTGACAAATATTCAACTTAAATATACATAATGTATCTTGAGAAGCATCCTAGAAATTCAATTGAGTTTGTATGTTTACGAGATTACACAAAAATAAAAATATGATTAAAGGCAATACTCAAGACATATTCATTTAATATATTTCGATTATTTAGAACACCCTGTTTAAATTTATGTGGAAACTGTGCACTCTGATTAGCAGGAGTACTACATGTTGCTATAATAGATTTTATCATTTTTATTTTGATGTCAATTAATAAAAACATTATCCCTTTTTTGAAGAAATATCAAATTGGGTACCTCTTGTATTGTACTTTGTATCATTAAAATCGCTAACAAGAGTCTGCCCTGAGAACTACTAATGCATTGAATTTAAAACAAAAATCTGTTCTGTGCAATAAATGACATTCGCAGATGTCGATGAAGTCAGTATTAAAACAACTTTACTGATATTATTCCAAAGGTTACATGATGATCTAAGCGTATAATATAAACAGTTTCGATGAATAAATTTATTAAGAATTACTAGATACGACTCTGTTGAAAAATGACCCATATTTGACTTTTTGATTGATTTATTTTGCGAGAGTAATATCACGATCAATGAAAGTTACGTTGTCAAGTCAAGGTTATAGAAAGCCAACAGTTATTTTTATGCATTATCATAGACAAGAATAAATATCGATAAATTTTCTTATCAAGATTAATAACTATTTGTTTCCTACCATACCACCAATGGCAAGATATTCACCTGTACGATAATGGAAAACGAATTGTTTTCTACAAATAATTTAAGTTTCAATAGAAACAAAAAAAAATTGCTAGGTAGGTAATTAAAGAAAGTTTAGGATAGAACAGCATTTAATGAACACAAAAATCGAGATTTGTGCACTTAATTTGCTTAAAATTGAAGAAAAGTGAATGAGCATGCACAATTCAAAACAAAACTAAATTTCACAGACGTAGTACGTAGATAATACTTTGTAACAAACTATAATGAAATAGACAGGGATTACGCAGGTCATGCCTCTAAAGGCACGTCCACACTATACAGCACTTTGCCGTTGGCAACGCCAATTGGAAAACCAGTGACTGTAAAAACATCTACATATGTGTTGGCATTCATTTAGTTTAGTCGCACAATGCTCATAGAATTGGACGATCCCGGTACAGATTTATGTGTGGGTGGGGAGAGAATTACATACTCAAAAGTGAGCATAAACTGATAATCGGATCTTTTTGCAATCGCCGATCACTAAGTTACTGTATTACTCAAAAATAAGTATAGTAATTTCCGGTTGAGAAGGAAGAAAAAAAACCGGATCTATTTGATTATTTCAATTATTTCTAAAATTATATTAGGGTCACGATACACTTACTCACGGTATGCTGATTTCTACTCCAAATTGCGTCCGAGCCGCGCAGTTACGTCACGCGGGAACCAGAAATTTACACCATATTTACACCCACCTCTCACCAGTCTTTCGATTCATTGTGTTTTCATGCAATACAAGGTGTTCACTGTTGTTAGCTTTAATTTCAATTTTACTTGACTTGATTCGTTTATTTGGTATTTTATTACCAAATATTTTACTGTTATTAGTGCTATTTAATACTGTTTTATAATATAAGGCTATTTTTGTTTTGTAACGATTAAGGGAAGTTAATAGGAAAATTAGTTTCCAAACTGCCTGAAAAAACTGGACAAGAATTTGTCAACATTTACAAATTTTAAAAAAGATTTTAAATATAAGCTTTTTCTACTCCTATACTACAAATTATTAATTAAATGCCAATTTTCAGCTTCATAATGATACTCATTATAACACTGGTTTTCATTATGAAACTGAAAAATTGACCAATGGAAATCTAGATTTTTAAATAACCAAGTATAGGCAGACCCAATATTTTCAGTAGAATGTCGAGAAAAGACCAAAATAAATGTCGAGAACCAGACCAAAAATACTTAATGACCAAGGTAAATACATATTTAAACTTATTAATTTTTGTTTACAATAATAGTTTACTAATAATTTTGTATAACAGTAACATACCTAGTTTTATATTAGTTTAATGTGGTCCCGTAGGGTGGATCGAGACCCAGTTAGTGCATTTTTTTTATATTTTTTTCAAATCAAATTTCTTTTTCGTAGGAAAAATAGTGTATGTAATTTTCATGTAATGGTTTTTAATACACTCGCATTAAACATACGAAACTCGCCTTTGGCTCGTTTCGTATCCCAGTGACGCCTTTGTTAGGGAGTCTTGTATAATAAATAAAATATAATGGTAGAAATATGAAATATAAAATATTTATAATATAATGGTGTGTTTTAATTTCGTTCACCCATAAATATTTCTGTTTCAAATCTTTTTAAAATGTAAAAAAATATATATTACCTACATATTTCTACTCGTTTTATACATTGTTAACTCCCAGCATCATTGTACTTACCAAAAAAAGATAACTAAGTTACTGATAATAAAGTTAAATTTAATATATATCTGAAAAACCATGTCGCATTTAAATATTCATTCATAAAGTGGAAATATGCATGAAAATTAAACACAAACAGAGTATTTCCAAAAAGTTCTAGCATTGTACACATCACCGATTGAGATTCCCACATGACGTCACACGCTGTCGGCTACATGCGCAAGAACATACCGTGAGTAAGTGTATCGTGATTAGGGTCAAAATATAATGGGGCACTCGTTATTTAATCAACAAACCGATGGATATTACCGAAATTCTTGAAATCAGCGATGTACCGTTGGTTTTTAGCACTTAATCACTAAATGTGAAATGCAACGTTAATTAATTTAACGGTATTCAAAAAAATGGTAAATTATGGTTTAGTATACAATGCGTGTACATATACATGAAAAGCTATTTTGACAAGCGAACAAAACTATAAAACTTTTAAATGTGTTAGTCATTAATCAACAAACATCAACACATGTGAATCCCGATTAAAGTGGCAGTACTAATTTGCGGTATAAAAAGTTGAAATTGTAATTATATAAAAATATAATCAGGCCTAATGAAGTACACTTTAGATCTAAGACTAATATTGGATTTATTCCAGCTTGATTGTCCTCTTTGTATATTTTCACAATATTACAGGAAACTGTACCTAATAATAATTTATTATTTATTCGATTAGTTTTTTCTGGTGTGAAAAGTTTTAATTATAATCATAACTAAAAATCAATAGTTACCCAAAATTCAAAAATTTATATAATTATTAACAATGTATAGGTACTACTTACACACTTAATTTCTGTCTTTGCGTTTTCCGATGAAGTCATCTTTAAATTCAACACAAAGTTATCAACATATTTAAGCAAAAATACATATGCATTTATATTTAACTTAGAGTTTTTCGGCATATAAAAAGATAGAAGGAAATTGTTTAGAAATATTGTGGGATGTGGCGTAATATATCAAATACGAGAAGTTCCTTCCTATGTAGATATCACATGCGTAGGTTCATACTCTATTATCTTTTCCTGTCCAATTTTATTTCAATTGTCTATTAGAAGGATCAGATTTTTATTAAATAATTACTTGCAGAACGTAATTTATTTTAAATTACGAACGCAGTTTGATAAGAATAAGTGACTTACTCAAAAGCAGCAAGGTTTTTTATAGAAGAACATGGAGTCTGCAAACCGAAAATGATCTAATGGTCATGTTGTTGTCAGACCAATTATTATTATCTATGCTTCTCTGTTTGGTGGAAAAAAACATAGCAACATAAGTCAATAACGGAGTTGCGAAAAGTGCCTTTCTCGTAATTAAAGGGATATAATTTTGTTACTCGTGGATAATAACATCTAACATGAGTTCGAAATCCTATTTCACAGACATAAAGTGCTACGGCATCTTCATGGATTTTGTTGCTTCAATCCTTAGTACCACAAGATGTCCCGTTAGATCGCCAGGCTTCATATATTTAGCCTGTATATGTATTTTCCTCTGTACATGTTGATGTAATGGAGAACTTGTACCCGTAATTGATTTGGCTTGTGCCCAACATTTCAGCCACATATTTGTACCATTCCCATTTTTCTACTTCCATTTCAGCAGCTTCGTATCTTCTATATATGCCACTAGTTTGACTTTTTTTTTCTACGACCGCTATGGAAAATAGTTCTTTTCCCACAATTTACGAAACTACAAAGTGTCACTTTGCCTAAGCCGTTGGAAAGATTGCCTAAGCCGTGGGAACGATTTTTTCTCACGGCACTTTGCCCACGCCACATACATTTACATGGAGAATCAAATAAAATCGAAAAAAACTAAGTGTGCTACTGTCACCTTCAAATACCTACTTAGTTGTCACAAAACTGTCAGATTATATTGGAAGTTTTTAAATTCGAAAAGGTAGTTTCTAATAACAGAATTTAATGAAAAGAAATGACGTTCCGGGTTTGACCATACAAAATTGTACAAATTTCACCGTCAACTATAATTTTGAATGAAATTATTTAACAGTTTAGAGATGGGATACTTTTAGTGTTATTTTTTTGCCTTAGCTACTTTACTTGTATTCTTTAAATTTGTGCAGTTGTAGAAAAAGTATAGTGTGCAACATGTGGGGAAATTACTTTTCTCACTCGTGTGTTTTCGTCCCTCGCCCTTCGGGTTCGTGCCACAAACTTCCACACTCGTGAGAAAAGTTGAACTTTCCCCACTTGTTGCACAAGATACTATAGTAGTTCTAATGGTTGTACCATTTTCTGTTTAAAGTGTTTCTGCTTAATGTCCTGTAAGTTTTCAGTGAGTAGGCATTTCATCCCTTAGTTCACCTTTTCTGCACATAGGGTCACTGACTCTTCCCATTGTTTGTAGATATTTCCTCAGGGTACAATGTCTAATAGCCTGGTTGTCTACCTTGTTCAGTAAACTCTTTGTATGAAAGTAACCCCCTGTCGACATTCATTTAAAATGGGTGTTCTTTAACCAATCAGTTCCGGATTTCCCCCTTATTCCAATTCATTACCTACCGTCCTCTCATTTTCCGTCGCACAAAATAGAGACTGTGTTGTCACCAGCCTATTAAAGGATTCTTTACTGTTTTCTACTAGTCTAGACTTAGTGGTTAGATTGCTCATAGTCGTTGTCCTTTTTGCAACTCTGTTTTTGCCATTTGTTGCGTTGATTTGTTCCTCCAAATGACTACCAAATTTTGTACAAAGTTCGTTGATAGATTGGAAGATGACAACGGACGCACAGAAAGCAAATGGCAGTGATGCGCTGAAGAGAAACAAGGGAAAGCAGACATCTAAAAGGACCGTTTTTTTGGTACAATTTCGAATAAAGTTCTGTATACTCTTTCCAAATCATTGTTCCAATCAAATTAATAATAAGTTAGTATATGCACACTTTGTATACAGAGCATTTCAATGGAAATTATCCACCCTCATAATTTTGAAAGCGTCACTTTTATTAAAAAAATTGTTAAAATCATATAAAACTTCCTGTTCATATTTAGACATTATAACTTCAACCCCCACCAACCTATGGTCACCCCCCCAATTTTTTTAAATGGAACACCCTATGCATAATGCATTGTTGGATTCACCTCTAAAAGAGCAGTTGCCAATAAAAAACACCAATCACAACTCCAAACTGATTTGACTTTTCACTTGTGTATTATACATTTTTGCAATCCTTGTGTAGAGGAGAATCCAACAATGAAATAATGTATAGGGTGATCCATTTGAAAAATTGGGAGAGGTGACCAAAGAGGACGTCGTATGTAGATTTTACAAAAGAGCAAAAAACGTCCAACTCTGTATGATTTTTGACATGTTTTTTCATTTTTTATAAAAGTAACGACTTAAGAAATATGTGGAGTGGACAGTTATCATCGAAATGCTCTGTATATTCATCAACAATTTATTTAATGATTCATAATATATTTACAGTTTCGGTTCACATGATTACCGCATTATCAATATTGTTTAAATACAGTTTATTCGGCAAAATTGTATAAAAGGAACCACTAAGAGTACCCAATTATATTTAACCGTATTAAAAATTTTAATATCGTTTCGAATAAAATGAATGACATTCATCATTCAGAATTTCAGCGCTTTCACAAGACTGGTTACCGGTAGCAAATTCAACAGATAACTATTGTGGAACGAGTATTTATACAGGGTCTATTAAAATTTTCAAAAAATGTTTCGCACTAGAGTAACATCATGGTATTATTTTGGCCGTGTGACCAATCATGATTTTTTTTCCTTTTTACATAATGGGATTGGACAAAATAAGTCATTCAAATAATGTAATAACATTTCATTAAACAACAAGAGGAATATGCAGTTTCTAGAAAATGCCTCCGTTCAGCTTTAACCGAAGCATATTATTATCCAATTACTATAAGAAGTATTTAAGTAAGATCTAGAAATAGAACAAATGCTCTTATTCATTCATATTATTCATAAGTACCTAAAGCAGCTTAAAATTAGCAACACTGGACATTTGGTGGAAACAGGATTATTTTTTAAGACCAAAAATTCTACACAATTCAATAAGTAGTTTGTCCTGATATTTTATCTGGTTAGGCACATCAAGAATCAAAAGACTCAAAGAATTTTATATACAAAATTTTTACAAAAAAATAAACGCCAAAACTGTATCAATCAATGAAGTTTTAAGAAACTCTCAATACCAGCTCTATACCCGGTGGTCCAGATCAGGTTTTGGTATGGAACGAAATGCCACTTGTAAACCAGTCTACATATAGTTCAGGAAGTTAAGACAGAATCATCAAATTTTTCCGACAAGGAATATTTTATCCCTAATCGAAAACATGTATGGACCCCTAATCCCTTTCCTAAATTATCGAATAAATTCAATTAGAGCATACGGCGCAGCTTGCAAGCACATCTTTTGTAGACATCAACTCTTAATTTTTCAAACAATGACATACTTTCTTCTGTAACTCTAATTATTACCTCCAAATGTTGAAAAGAGATAGCACCAAAAACGATTAATCGGTTGTATTCATAAGAATTTATTTTGACCTCTTATGACAACTGTCATTATTTTGATACATCGAGTTTTGTTCAAAGCATTTCATCATTTGCATTCAGATAAATTATATAAAATCGGTTTTTTCAAGACCTCTAATTTATTATTTTTATTTCACGATAAGTACAGAGTTTTCTGTTTCGCATTTAATGAATATTTTCAACTTACCTCACTTCTTAGACGGTGGCTGAACAAGATAAACAAGCACACGCACACGACAAAGTAAAAGTAGCCATTTTTGACTCATTGATTGATTTCGCGAGGTTAGTAGGTATGACGTCAAATTGTCAAAGTTGAATGAACAAAAATCTATAAAAATGAATTCCAGCGAAGACAATCTCCTTTCGGAAATTGAAAATGCAGCTTCCAGTGTCATTTTAAATATTTAATTCTAGTATTCATATTTTTCTAGATTCTTATTACCGCACTAGTGGGGTAATATACGTCATCATGACACTGAGTATAGGGTCAAATCGTACCCGTTATATGACAGTTGTAGATAAATGAATATAAAGAAAATGTTTCCAAAAAAGATGGCCGAGCACACCTTCTCTGTATGTTTTTTTTTCAATCGCTGTTCATTTCGTGAACATAAATAATTTTGAGATGCAGTTCGTTGCAATCGACAGAGTAAGAGTGGTAGTTTAATAGACTAGGTACATAAGTAAGTTCAACTAATATGCTTTTTGCACGTCCTGTACATAAAATTTTTTCTGGAATGTTTTTATATAAAATTTTATTTTATTTCACTTTTTTGAGTTGATTTCGAATTTAATTTCATTGATTTCCATTGATTTTCCAACATTTGAAGTTACTTTTATGCGCTAGTGCATCAAAATAAGGTACGTTTTGCACTAGATGCAAAAAATTTCACTTTTGTCACAGTACATAGTAGACAAAATAGTCACTTTTTGAACTATCGTAGGTACAATAAAAAAAAATCATTCATGTTTTCAAGATTGATTTTTGAAAAATCAATTGCAACTTCCGTTTCGGATTCTAAAAGGATAAAAAATCTACGCAAATCCATTGTTTTTCGCGAGTTCTAAATATGTCTCTTAATAGAAGTAAAAACGAACAAACATCTTCAAATGTTAACAAATGTTGGCAAATATTCCTTTGTAATTGGTTTTTGGTGTAAATGCGCTTTACATTTAGTTTAAATTTCGCGCTCGTCCTAACCTCTTTTACGTTGTTGTCACATTTAATAAACATTCAGAAAACCGTAAATGTTTCCCAATTATTATATTATAGTTCAATTTAAGAGTAATTAAAATGTCCAAAGTATCCAATTTTTCCGATATATTGTAATTTCTAACAGGAACTTTTCGTAACATGAAATAGAGCTAGTGATTACTTATGAGTACAATCATGTTCAAAGCAAAACATTTTTATTGCTCACATCTTTTTTACGTTCTCAACTTTCCAAAAATGTGATTTCATTAAATTTTAAACAGATTCTAACACCGACAGAAATGTATTATCATGTAGACGTGAATAGAAATTTCTCTTCTACAATTTTATACACGAGACAATGAAAATAATATTCTAACATTTTTTGGGCTTGTACAGACGTGTTCAATTTGAATTTCAACCCCCGCAGTCGGCTTATTGCGACATTTCCGCCTCCAACTTTCCATACCGTAATTACCGCATTTGCCGCCTTCACTAACAAGCTTAATTTGGCAGGAAAACTGACAACATGATTAAATCGGGCTACAAACTGTTGGAAATGCAAATTGGATATAAAAATAGTTATTAGGAAGCACAGTAAAAATATCAAAAGGGTTATAGTGAAACAAGGGGATATTTATATAAAAATATTTATGCAGTGTGTCCCATAAATACGTACCGTATATTATAGAAATGCAGACCATTCAAAATACCTGGATAGAATATTTCTCTAACCTTGTTAGTTTTGAGTTATAAGGTGATAAAGGGTACAGCTATAATACCCATTTTATAAAATTATCTTTTAGGTTATACCTACTATAGACCATTCCAATTTGACATAACTGACAGGTCGGCAATATTGTGCTGGAGGGCACACATTTATTCAGTTTTCATTGTTTATATGTCAAAGTCAGACTTTAATTAACAATTAGTTCTTAAAGCTTTCTAAAATGCCATCGCTATGTAGTGTTATTAAGTGTGGAAGACGGAAGAGAGAGATGAGGTTAATTTTTGTTCGTAAATTTTTTTAAGCGAAGCTAATAAGTGATCTCTCTGCGTCGCCGCGATGCATAGATAAGTACTTTAAAATGGTGAATCAAAACTTAAAGCTTGGCGTGTGCGAAAGTTAGTTATTTAATAACAATACTATTTATTCATTGGATTATAAAAAATAATATTGAATTTGTCATTATAAATACAAATTCGCAAAAACGAGCAAAACTGGAATGGAAAAGCAAACCAAATCACCATTACAGACGGGTATTGAAACAAATGGGGGTTAGCATTGTTTTTTCCATTCCTCTTACAACTTTGACATAAACTGTAGCGCACACAATTGGAAAATTTTTCGCGAATACCTGAGAAAAATCACAAGCTCAAGTTAGTAGTTAAAAGCACGACACGTTAAAATATTCCACACCACAGAACAACACATTATAAAATTCTTTAAAAACAATGCTACATAATATTAAAATATTTCTCAACGGAATAATAGCAATTTAATTTTTTTCAACAAATAAATGCTATTAATATTCTTAATTTCAACGGGCAGCTTATTAGATACTTTTAAAGCTCTGAATTCAGCACCTCTCTCAAAAAACGATGTCCTGTGAGAACTTACTCTATTTAGGTAACCTTGTAAGGTTGTTCTACATAATGTATGTTCCTCGTAAACAGATTGTCATTGCCAGATTATACATGTATAAACTTGTGAGTGATATTAAGGCCCAGTTGTACCGGGTGATCAGTTAAGGGTAACGAGCGGCCATATCTCATAAAATATTGGTCGTATAGATTTAGAAATGAAAATTCATGATAAAAGTCGCCAAGAGAAATTGCTGGAAATAATTTTCGAGTTTGTCAAACGTCCGCTAGAGGGCGTAACAACCAACACTAAGTAGAAAATGGGATTTTTATAGAATTTTGCCTAATGAAAGTATATCGATAATATCATTTTCATATTTACTGACTATTCACCTACACTTTTTGACTAAAATGTTTTATTCTATCTATCAAAATAAAGTGGTGGGGGAAGTTCAATTGTTTTTTTAGACAAACCAAGATTTCTCCCGTTTCGCTTGACCAATTTTAATAAATTTGGGCTCATATGAAAGAGCATAATTTATACTACAAAACGCTTACTTGGTTTTGACTTGTTGACTTTCGTCTTCGCCGCTAGATGGCGTTAGCTGAAATGGTAGCAAATTTTTGAGTTTTTTTCATAAAAAAAATGTAATGGTATATTCATTTTCACATATTTTAAAAGAGGATACATTTTTCTAAAATTCAATGGAAAAAATTCATCATCGACCTTTTTTTGAACCGTTGATATTGAACAAAATATAATTTTATTACATTAAAAAATGGGACGCCACTGCTTTTTATCAAAATAAAAATCATTTTCGTAATCACTTATTAGTTGCTAACAAAAAAACCTTTCGACTTTTTTTCGTTAGACCAACGGTTTTAGATTGAAAAAATAACATAGGTTTACATGTTTCGAGATATGGGCGCCCTTGTAAATTTATTTGATTGTTTTTATCCAAAACCGTTTGTCTAACGAAAAAAAGGCAGGAGATTTTTTTTGTTAGCAACTAATAAGTGATTACGAAAATGATTTTTATTTTGATAAAAAGCAGTGGCGTCCCATTTTTTAATGTAATAAAATTATATTTTGTTCAATATCAACGATTCAAAAAAAGGTAGATAATAAATGTTTTCATTAAATTTTAGAAAATGTATCCTCTTTTAAAATATGTAATAATGAATATACCATTACATTTGTTTTTTTTTGTAAACTCAAAAATTTGCCACCATTTTAGTTAACGCCATCTAGCGGCGAAGACGAAAGTCAAAAAGTCAAAACCAAGTAAGCGTTTTGTAGTATAAATTATGCTCATCCATATGAGCCCAAATTTGTTAAAATCAGTCAAGCGAAACGGGAGATATATTGGTTTGTTTAAAAAAACAATTGAACTTCCCCCACCGCTTTATTTTGATGGATAGAACAAAACATTTCAAGTCTACTTAATGTTGGTTGTTACGCCCTCTAGCGGATGTTTAGCTAACTCGAAAATAATTTCCAGCAATTTCTCTTGTCGACTTTTATCATGAATTTTTTTTTCAAAATCCATACGATCAATATCTTATGAGATATGGCCGCTCGCTACCCTTAACCGTTGATTGATGAGATTCCCAAAGCCTTAACTGATCACCCGGTACAATCGTCGTTCACGAGCAGATCAACGGCCACATTTCGTTGTAAGCTATGATATATCCTATCAACGAAAGTAAACAATAAACCAAATGATGGAGACTTTCTAGAGCTCAAACATCTTATGACAAATGAAAGACTTCCAAATACTTATAGGGAACTCACAAATAGGTCTTTTTGCATTTAACTTTTTATATTTTTTCTCTAAACAAATCTTCTTCTGTAGCGGTAACATGTGGATCTCACAAATTTTTTAGAGTTTTCGATTATTTTAACGTGCACTTTCTCTACAACACAACACAAAATAATCCTAGACAGCTTATAAATAAGGATTGTTAAATATATGAACAAAGCACGAAGGTAACTTCAGGGTTATAAAAATAAGGGAATTATTGGAGTTCTAGAAGTTTTTTTAAATAAACGTCGAATAGGCGTGAGCGTTAATATTATCTATATTCCGATTTTTTTCACCACAAAATAATACGTACTTCTACACGTATTTGCTTCAATCTTATGTCTATGTCGGCGTCAATTAGTGAAATCCGTCATTCTCTGAAATGCCTAGTCATTTCACGTATTGCCGGCAAACAGCGTAATTGTACATTCGGTACACCGTTTGCCTAATAGTTTCAGGCATTCCCTGTAATGTCGGATTTACGTTAGTCAAACGCCGTAATTTTCCGTTTTCAGCCGTAACTCTGTTTGCCGGGTTTAGTCAAACGTTGTAATTGTTGTTAACATCTGTGTAGTGATGTTTTTGTGAAACTGAAATGTCGAAGCATTCAGAATTGTTTTATAAGAAGTTAGATCACTATTACTCCAATCGAAGCAAGAAAAAACCTTGGAATATTGCAGAATTGACGGAGGTAAGTAAATTTTTTAGGACTTCAAACATAACCTCAAACTTCTGCAACCTACAATTTCACTTCAAATTCGTACAGTGTTGCCACATTTAACACGGCTTTATAATTCATTTGCTTGGTGAAAGAGTGATTTTATTTTGTGCCTTTTTATTGGTTTTTGAGCATGTAGATTTTAATTATAAAACTGGTATAATATTTTACTTTTTTTTTCTCTTAGGTTCCACAGAAATTCTGCGGGCTAAACAAACGCCTGGAAAAAAAACCAGAAGACAGTATCACCTTTTATCTTTATATGAAGTGTTGGAAGTGGGAGAAGAAAAAATTGTTATTAAAAAGGACAAGCATGATGAAGGAAAGTATGTTTCCTTGATTCCTTATGAAAAAATATTTAATGTTGTTTATGAAGCACACATTAATGTTAGTCATGGCGGTCGAGATAAAATTATGCACAACTTAAAAACAAAATATGACGTCGGAAGATATGCAATAGAAAAGTTGCTCGAAACATGTGAAGTTTGCCAAAAGAAAAAGAGTAAGTCTCATGCAAATCTGACCATAAAACCCATTATTTCAATAAACTTTAACTCAAGAGGACATCTGGACCTTATGGATTTTCAATCCTGCCCAGACAATGAGTACCGTTGGTTGCTTAATTATCAAAATCACCTAACAAGATTTTCATTAATTTCAGAATCATATTTTATTTTTGTATTTGTCCAAACCATTCTCCTAATATAATTACATATTAATAATAAATGAGTTTATGTTTAAAATTTAATACTTAATACCTTTTCATGCACTACTGGCAGCACTGCCTAATTACAATGATTGACTAAACCCGGCAAACAGAGTAAAAGCTGAAAACGGTAAATTACGGCGTTTGACTAACGTAAATCCGACATTACAGGGAATGCCTGAAACTATTAGGCAAACGGTGTACCGAATGTACAATTACGCTGTTTGCCGGCAATATGTGAAATGACTAGGCATTTCAGAGAATGACGGATTTCATTAATTGACGCCGACATATGTAACACCAGAAAATCAAATTTTGAAACTAAGCACTTTAACTAATTGAGTTCCTCGCCCTTTAACACAAAATGACCGACCTGTCAAAGTCACGTATTCTGGAATGGACTATAAATAGCAAAGGCAGACAATGCAATTTTGTTCGAAAACATAGGAATATTCAAATATCTCCAGTTTATTAAGTTCATATTGAACGTGGTGCTTTACAGTCAAAAGGTCAAAGTCCTTATCACAGTAGAAGTGGAATTTTCAGATTGCATCGCCAATATGGATAGCAGCACCTTTATCATTTGCAATATCTTGCAATATTTTGGATACTAATAATGAACCTAACTAGAGTGAAATTTTGTGACTGGTTTCCTCGTCAAACAAGAATGGATAGAGATTTGAATTTTTCACGGACGAATGCAACATTTACACGAAGTGGTATACTTGCATAAATTTCAACAGGAAGCATATTTGGTCTGTTGAAATTGCGCAGGCCGTGAATGTTACACATCATCTTTAAAATTAACGTTTTGGCTGGAATAATTGACCTCTCAGGCCTTTAATTTTATCTCTTCCATTTCCAGAGGAGAAATGGAGTAACAATTCCGTCAATATTTTCATATTTTAGTAAATAATCGATATCGCTAAAACACCAGCTCGGTTTTGAATAATGTTTAATATGTTTTATTGAATGAAATCCATTAATTGTTAAAAACATAATTTGATGTAAGTACTCATAATGACCAGTCAAATTTTTTTTTATATTTTGGTAAACAAGTCCTATGAGTTTTTAATTAAAATATAATGACTTACCCAGTCAAATTAGAAATCAAATACGTACCTGAAGAAAAAGAAAATCAAATACCAATTTAAGATTCAAAATAATGTAAGTAGAAACAAATATTGCAATTAATGTAAAATCAACTATTAATATTTATTGAATGAGAGTGTTATACATGATTATTTTTTTCACTTGTCAAAATCTGACATTTTGGTGGTTTTAACCAATAACAATACATTATTCTAGCCAATCATTCGGTATTATACTGATAATTCTGCTTCCTCATCGATAATACCTTGTTTACATTGAAACGTCAAAATTTTACTTTGAATTTCTCATTATTGACAACTAAAAGTGCTTCCAAGTTTATTGAAAAATGAACACAAACCGATCCAGTCCCATCACCCAGGAAAATATTTAGGTACTTAATACAAACTTTTAAATTGTTGAAAAAAATTATCTTCCCAAATACAACTCGCTCTTCAAGTTTTATCACATAATTTTTTATTTTAATCATTCAAACTTGTTTATTTTGGGCAAAAACATTCAAACAAACCGAATTTAGATAAAATCCCTCGTCCTGACGGACTCGTGATTTTATCAATCGGTTTGTTTTTATATTTTTGCCAAATAAGCAAGTTTTCGTGGAAAAAAAAATTATCGATAAAATTTGAAGCACTCGTGGCGATAATTTATTTCTGATTTATTTATTGCAATAACACTGACTCCTGACTCAATATCCTCATGCAGACAAGAGCTATGCAATAAATAAGTAAAGTATACAGTTGATGGAGTGGGCAGGACTAAAGAAAATTGCTATCAATCATTTTTTCGTGAAACGTCATATCGTTACACCAATTTTTATAATTTACTCCTGACAATGCAATTGTTATTTGTGAAACTATTTGAGTAATGTATGTAATTTGTTATTAATTGGTTTTATTCAATAAAATTTAATATATTCGCATTGGTGTGGACAAGATGACCAATTATCGAACAAACAAGAACAAATGATTGCTTATCTGGCTTTTTAAGCGAATACGCGCCTTTACTGTACATCTCTTCTTTTTACCGTGTTTTTTTTATATTAACTGAGCAATTCTGTATTTTACCGGATGTTCAGGTTTTTATATGGAATATTGCATAATATATTGATCATTTAATACCTTTTCCGTTGACCGTACGTTTTTATATATAATAATGTAGATATTGGTACATTCATTAATGGCCCCTGTAAATGAATGATTTTTTATTAATGAACTATTGTAGTATAGACCACAATAATATTTAAAAAAAAACTGCAATATAGAAAACTTCTAGTTTTTTACCTACCTATCGTTTTTATTGTATTATTTTTCAATTGTCATGTTAAATTTTTGACAGTAGGAGTTACCTATGGAAAAAATGAATATTTCTAGTTTTCCAATTTTGAGAAATGGTTATTTATACTATAATGGATCTAAGTAACATTCACTAGTCGAGAACGATTTTGCGCTCGAGAGATAACGAGGGCTGGCAATAAAGTTCAAGACTAGTAAATATTCTTAAACTTCCTCGAAGTATATAAGATTTTTTCTTCTCCACGCAGAATTTATTATTGCATTCTCACTAATGTAATTCGATACATACGCATGACGAATTTTAGTACTCGCTTTTTAATGCGATATCAAAGTGGAAAGTGCTTAAGCCAGCCTGTCGGGAAAAACTCGATTTAAATTCCAAAAAAATTACTACATTTTTGAACTTTAAGGAGTATACTGGACACTCCCACTAGCGAATACTGAAGTTTATGTCTTAGCTCTAAAGCGACATGGCAGATGTAAATCTGCAACTATTGCGGTAAGTTATGTAGAGGAGAGCGTCAACAGTAGAAAGGAAGTTGCAAATAAAATTTTATACAATATAAAGAAGCCAGAAGTCTTATGCAGTACTTCAAGAGTAACCAAAACCTTGGATAGAGATGGAGAAATTATGGAGTCAGAACATTTCATATAAATTGTGAAAACATGAGAAAACATTTTTCCCAATTTTGTAAGTAATGTTGATAAATGAAATAATTATTGTACTGTAATGTTTTTCTTATTTATTTGAACTGTTTTTACCGTGGGATAAAATTATACACTCACTAGGGCTAATTACTATTGATTTATTAAAGAAACACTTACACACTATAATAAACTTAATTTATATAAACACTACTTAATGTCTATTAATTTATCTACACTCGGTATAATAATTGTCCTTATTTATCTTCAAATCTATTTATATTCACTTTCTGTTTACTCACTGTATACTGAAACTGTTTACCGGTTCACTGTATACTGAACAACTCCTCCACTCACTCAAAAACCCGCGTATATATAGTCCTCCGTAACTCGAGAACCTTCTTGAATATACCACCTCTGCGTATACTTTATAATTCGAGAACATTCGCGATAAACCATTGTATGGCCTGGTACACTTCGAGAACAGTCTGAATATTACCTGCGAAAGAACCTTTCTAGAAAGGTCGCATTCATAGTTTGCGACAGGACCGGCTTCTGAATCAGTGAGTTCGTAACAGTACTATTAATATTTATATAAATAATTGAGGATACAATTGTTTTATATGGCTTAAATTATTACCACCCAAGGGTGGTGAGTTGACTTACAACCCGTCGTCAAGGGCCATTATTTGTTGGTAATTTCCACTTACGTCCTTCAAAACATTGTCAAAATGCGTTGTTCACAATATAGGGGGAGAAAAAAAGAATTTAACTTATATAGTCGACGAACAAGTTTTGTAACTAGCACCAGAACGGGTAATAAATGGGCGATGAACAATTTGTTTAAAAAAAGTTCATCTGTAAATTCTTTTAAAAGGGCATTAAAGGATTCTTTATTGTCGGAGTCAACAGTCACAGTGTAATATGATATGTTTGTTTAAATTTGTTCTAATTTTAATTTCTTAGTGATGTACCTACTTTTTATACTATAACCACAATATGTTGTACTGTTCTTGTTAATTGTATTATGTGTATGTGTATATTATGTAAGTGGAAATAGTTATTTTTGACTAAATAAAGAGATATATATTTAAATGTTAAGAAGTTTGTTTTCTGGGTGTAATTTGATTATATCAACCTTCCAAACAGATTTAATGGAATGCATCAGAGATTAAAAAGAAACTCGTTGAATAGAAATGAAGTATTTCTAATTTACCGCTTTAGCCACTACCGTTAATTGCTTCTTTTTTACTGTCCAAAGACATTATTACTGGTGTATTAGGATATTATAGCATTTTATAAAATATTTGAGTCGCATTCATTAGGAAAATAAACATTTTTTTAAAATCGTTTTAGACAAGATCTTGGAAATTATTGGTGAATAATAATTTATCATGTTTACATTATGTTTGAAATAAAAATATATAAAGATTAAAAGGTCAACCAAACTATTTAAGTCACAATAAAAAATTAGGGATTTCGTTTATAAATATCGATTTATTTATTTTCGAGCTAAATTCATAGCATTTTTGGTGAAGTAGTGACGACATATTTAGTCAAAAATTAACAATATTAGCCTACGTAAAAATTCAACAAACAATTGATTCAAAATATTTTGCTCAAAAACGTGTTTCCAGTAAAAATATACAATGTCGGTCCACTACAAAACGTGTTTTTTATTAATTTTTTATTCATAAGCTGTTGTTGATGCTGGAACGTTTTACATTGGATCTGGTAGACAGCGCTGCAATAGAGGTGTCGAATTAAAAAATAATAATAATTTTACTTCCCAGTTGTCCCGATATTGCTGCGAACAGATTCAGAAGAGTTCCGTAACTTTGTGTTATTATTAAAGAATATTTATTTGATTCATAGGTAAGTACTGTCAAAAATAAATCATGATATTGAAATGTTACAGAGAAGGTGGCCGGTTCAAATGTCACTGTTTTCATTTTTCTTGACTTCTTTTTTGGATGTTTTAACACTAATAATTATAATTTTGTAATAATTTTATGATAATTTTGTAATATCATAAAAACGATAGGTAAATCAAAGACTAGAAGTATTCTATACTAAAAGTCAATTTTACAGCTTTTTAAAAATATTATTGTATATTTTATCTGTGATAAGACCGGATAACATTTGTCTTTCATGCATTTTAAACACTGTTCGTGAAAGATAAAATCTACAACGATAATCATGGTGTATATGAATATTATGTATATTAAAATTACGTAGATAGCTCAAAACAAACGTTGAGTAATAAACGTAATGTCGATTTTCAAAAACCAAAACCACAATTCGATGTTTCAAACGTAGCATAATTAGATAAACAAAAGGAATCGTAGAAAAATCAATTACTGAAATTGTTTCCATCTCTAAAAACAATGCATCCACATATTTTAGTAACCGCTAATAACGTTTCCTAAAATATTAAAGATTACATACATTCCAATAGCACGGCAAATCTCTCTGTAGTTATGTCCATATAAGGAAGAATTAAGTTAGACCCGGTGGCATATTCGTTAACTGCACCCATTATAGACCGTTCGGAAATCCGAACGTTGCCTTGTTAACTGCAGACGATATAGATAAACTTCGCAATTATATCGTCTGCAGTTAACTTATTCTGCAATATTGGTATTCTGTCATTTATGAAGTAAACTACCGAAGTTAGGAAAAACATTTGTTATTATAGTATCCGCGCGACCGTGATAAGTAATTAATAGTCAAATTTTCAGAAGCATGGATTCATTGCCAACAGATTTTCACTATCATAAAACTGATAGTACTACGATTAGGACAACTTTAGGAGACAAAGAGGCAGTAGAGGTAGGCGAAATATTAGTTTAAAACTACAATAATATGCTAAGATTATTTATTCCTGTAAAAAAAACACGGTGTTCATAACATAACCTAGGTTTTTCGATCTCACTTGGTCTACCAGTTATAGTTTTTGTGCTGGTGTTAACTATTAACTATTCTACCTCAATAACAATCATTAAAGTTAAGTTTAAGAGCTAGTAGTGAAAAAATAAAATATTTTTCATACGCGACAATGAATAGTTGTTGTCTACTCGTTTCATTTCGCGCATTGGCTTACATTAAGGGGAAGCTAAATGGGTTTGATAATTTTAAAAAATCGTAAAAAATAGACGATTAATCTAATCCAAATAAAATTTCTGCATTCAGGTTAAATAGAGGGCCTTTATAATCACACACGTTATTAAAGTAATTGGTGTATGTTGAAGAGGTTTGAAAATTAAAAAAATGTATATTAACGAATGAACCAATTTAAATAATATTTAGTAAATAGGTTAATTATAGGGATATTCTTAATTATTCATAATATTAAACTTATTAGCTTACGTTAAGTAAGCTGGTGTTAAAGGGGGTTTGAAAAGTTTTGCATATACCTATGGGTTTAAAAGGAAGACCCTCTACGTAAATTTCTACCATACTCTTATATTTCAGGATTGGATTTCGGAATTAGAATCAAAAACGAAAATAACATGGCGAATAACCAAAACATTCAATAATAAATGTCTAGGGAGGAAAAACATTTTCAAACGTATTTACCATTGCCACTTTAGTACGAGATCTTCAACAATAAAAAATAAAAGCTCTAATACTCGGAAAAGCAGAAATACAAATTGTCCAGCTACGCTTACAGTAATTATAAAGAGATTCATAAAAAATACTAAATCTAAATGTAAGGATGATCTTACGGAAAAATGGCCTTGCGTTATAACATTTAGAAATGATCATAATCACACTGTTCTTAGCGCTGTAGCCTTAAAAGAAAGACCCATCGGACATGAGACTAAAACCGCAATATTAGAATTATTTGAAAAAGGTCATAGTGTTGCATCAGCATATCACACATTCTATTTATCAAAAATGGAAGAATTGGGTGATAACTATGAAGATTTTCTTTTGGATAGGCACTACTTCCCTACAAAAAATGATTTTTCCACGTTGTGGAAAGCAAATTTTAAAAAATCGTTTGGCGAACGTTCTGGAAAAAAAATGCTTGAGCACTTGGAAAAGAATTTGCAAACTTCTTTTAACATGCAAAATGTGAACTATAAAATTAGTAGAGTTGGAGACCATTATTCGGTGACAATTTGTACCCCTATTATGCAACGCGTAGCTCGTTGTTTAGTGCAGGCTTCTGAAGTTTTATTTGTAGATGCGACCAGTAATTGTGATGTCCAGAACCATAAGGTTTACTTCTTAGCGACCCATTCTCCTGCTGGTGGAATTCCTGTGGGATGTATTATAAGTAGTTCTCAAAAAATAGATGTATTCAATGCAGGTGTAGAAAGTCTAATCGAAATTATGCCGATAAAAATCTCTCCTGCTGTAATTATAACAGATGATGATATGGGTGAAAGAAATGTTCTCAAGAAAAATTGGCCACAATCAACTCTATTACTCTGCACATTCCATGTGTTGAAATCATGCTGGAAATGGTTAAAATGCGCAAAAAATAAAATAAATCAAGAAAATGTTCAGGACCTTTACAAGCTTTTTAGAAATATATTAATGTCTACAACTGAAGAGGACTTAGAAATGCATAAAAATATTTTTTTCGTTTCATGTAATGAATCCAAATTTAAAGAATATGTGAAAAACATGATAAATAGAATAGAAACATGGTGTCTGTTTTACAGACGGCAATACAAATTACGTGGGACCGATACGAATAATTATGTAGAGGTAATGTTTAGGTTATTCAAAGACATTACTTTAGAAAGGACAAAAGCATTTAATCTATGTCAACTAACCGATTTTGTAACTACCAGCTTTGAAGCTTATATCAAACAGAGGATCTTAGATGTTATTTTAGATAGACTTAAAAAGCAAAAATCAAAGAGATATGAGATAAATGAAAAAGACGTTACTGCAAGCCAAGTAGCCGACATAGGAAATATGCAATATGCTGTACAGAGTTGTAAAGATAAAAATAAAACTTATTTTGTCGATATGCAGACTTGTATTTGCACTTGTTACGAAGGTAACACTGGTAAAATATGCAAACACCAGGCGGCAATTATAAAGCTCTTTTTTATTGAGTCAGCAGTCAACGTTTTATCAAATGACACAAAAAGAAGATTGTATTTTATAGCTACAGGAAAAGAAGCCAACGAAAATTTGATGGAACCCCTTTTAATCAAAAACGTGAAAAATGCCTATAATCCAGAAAATCCTGAAAACAAAACAGCATCAGACCATGTATATCAAGGAATTAATAACGAAATTAACAGCGACCAACCAGTACAATTAAGTATTCCATCAGACCAAGAAGTTTTAGAGGTGAAAGAAAAATGGAAAGATTTTTCTGAAGCAATACTAAAAAATCTAGATGACGACACTGCATCATATTATCCAGCTGTCAAAGTTTTCTTAGAAAACCGAAACAAATATGCTCAGTCCTCAGAATCGTTGTTGTCAGGACTTTACACAGCTTTTAAATATTCTGGTAAGTTTGCAAATTATTTAATTACCTCTATATTGATATTTCCCAATATTTTCAGGCCTGCCATCAAAAGCTCAAAAAACAAGATGCCAAAGGAAAGGGAAAAAAATTTCCGTCCAACCAACTTCAGTTTCTCGAAGGAAAAGTAAATTTTCAGGGAGAAGATCTCAACAGGCTGGTCGGAAAATTAATATGTTGGACAAAAAGAAAAGAAAAGCACCTCATGCCCTAAATAAATGTGTTGAAATGAATGTTCTTCTAGGAGATAATAAATATAAAAAATAATGTACTTCATGTTTTTTAAACAGTATTTTTTTTGTTTTGTATTTTGGAAAATAAAAGTGACAATGCTTTCTACTGTTTACTTGGTATAAAAAAATGATGTTAATTGCAGACGATATAGTTGAAAAGTTTGTCTATATCGTCTGCAGTTAACAAGGCAACGCTCGGATTTCCGAACGGTCTATAATGGGTGCAGTTAACGAATATGCGACCCGGTGTCTTTCTGCCGTACAGCATGAACCATTAACAGCAGGTCACCTCGGCCACAATTATCGTTTCAAGACGGAAAATCACGTATTTTACACAAACTCATTCAAACCGGTTTAATAAACAAGTACCTAAATTTTCGAATCCTGAGTTGGTTTATTACACCAATCAAGTACACTGAGATAAATAGTTTTGTTATTATTGTTTTTAAAGGAAACCTGAAATTAAATGTAGAATGGATAAATTAGAAAATAATATAAATGTTTAATGGACAGTACGTTGGTAACATTGAAAATATCCGGCCACGCTGTTAAGAAGAGTACAGTTTATTTGAACTTATAGACAATATTTTATTTTGAAATTGATACATTTTTTTGTAGTAGCATGTTGGCCAAATTTTTTAAATAAGTACAAATTTTCTTCAATTGGCTAAAATATACTGGGCTTTATTTTGTAACATGCCAATCGGTCAATTATGTTCATTAATTTTAGATGGATTCATGCAACATCAACAAAACTAAAACTAATTTCAAATATCTCACGCTAGCCCGGTGCAAGCTCGAAACTTAAGATGCAAAAAGAACTGGCGTCGTGTCAGTTCAGTTATGAACGGATAAAATGCGAAACAAAAACAGCGAAATAACATGATGCCCGCTCTTCTTTTTTTGTTCGGCTCGGGCAATGTGCTTGACGTTTCACTTTTGATTGGGTACGTAATTAATCATTGAAAATATTAGGTTATGTTTAAGTGCCCTGCTGAAAATTCCAGTTCCAAAAATTTCGAGCTCTCTCCGAGCGGTTCAACTGTTTTTGGATGGAAGAATGGAACTTGAAAAGGAATAAAAAGCGTAGCAGGCTCCGTATGTTTTGTTCACATAGAGAAATATATTTTTGTGAATGGTTGTATGTTGTAAACTTATCAGTGGATTTCAGTTTTTCCTGGGGATCTTAATTATAAGGTAATTAATGAATAAATTCTTTCGTCCCAACAAAAATGTAATATATAAAATAGTGTAGGTGCTAATAATGAATTACTGAAATCATACGAAGTCAAAAAAATTACTGGAAATTGGTCGATGGAACGCGAAATAATATGTATTATTCAACCAAAGTTGTGATTCAAGTTTGGGAAAGAAAAAAAGTAGGCCGTGCCAATACATTGATTCGATATAGGATTTGTTGAGTTATTGGCCAGAAATCCGTTTACAATGATTGCCTTTGCAAATGGTGCATATTCCATAAATCTATTTTCTTTCCACAAATCTTATCTTTCTCAATATCGCATATCGCTCAGATAATAGTCTCTATTTATTACTATCTCTCCTTTTGCAGGTCAAAATCATGTCCCTTCACCACCCTAACGCGATTGAGTTTTTGCAAAAAAATCATGCCTTCGTTACTAGTCGACATAATCGTTTAAAATGATACGAATTGATTTCGTTAAACATAAATTTCAGTGTGGTTATCTGCCTCTGACTTCTGATTCTCAGTCATCATTTACTTTATTTTACTTCAGTAGAAGACATTAATAGCCGGTATGATCGAGACAAATCTGCCACCACACCTTTACCACTTTTGAATTCACTATACCACTCATATGTACGCCCACGCATTCTTGGAACTTTAGTTCTTTACGTCAGGTTATGTTTGAGCGACCGGGGGTCGCGACGCAAAAGATCTGACCGTTACGCGTTACGTTACGCTACTTTATGTTACGTTGCTTCGTTATGTGCCTTACTTGTGTGCTTGTGCCTCCTTAGTCTCTCTCTCGTTTACGAAGCAGCGATTCATATGCTCCGGCCGGGATTCGAACCCGGGCCGCCCGCGTGGAATGCGAGCATTCTACCGCTGAACCACCGATGCTATATTAAAATTCTATGCAAAGCTGGTATTCGCAGTGCTGGTAATCTACTTGAATTTGTTCGGATAAATTTTTACTGTTATTTCCATAATTATTTTGCGCGATTAAGGGGTCTAGCACATTTACTTTTCGAAATACAGGGTGTTGAAATTTTGAAAACTTGAATGTTTTAATTCGATAACTTTAAAATGGATGGATAAATTGATTTGACATTTGGCAAGTTGTTTTTAAATGGAAAAGGACATATTTTGAAAGAAATTGTAGTTTGTGCAACTAGTGTGGATATGATGGCCATATCGCACGAGGACGAAGTTTGAGCACGACGCCGTAGGCGGAGTGCTCAATCGTTCAAGTGCGATATGGACAATCCACACGAGTCGAGCAGCATATTTTTTCTACGACCCACTTAAGAAAAAATCTAGAAAATAAAAATTTCTATAAACTGTAATATCTATAACTTCAAATTAAAAATTTAACAATTCAATTTTATGTTTCCACTAATTTTGTGGTAAACGTACAGTTCTTGAATGTCCAATTTGTATAATGCTACGGTTTCCTTTTTTAAATATACGATGCTGTTATATGTAGATGTTGCCAGTCGGACTCCCTCATGAAGGGTACCGTACCATTATCTATAATAATAATTATTCTGCTAAATATTTCAAACGTCTACCTGTTGTTATTATTATCAAGCAGAATAATTATTTAAAAATAAAAGTAACAATTAAAAAAAACTTTTTCACGGGAATCGAACCCTAGTCTACGGCGTGAGAGTCTGGATTGCTTACTACTCGACCACCGAGAAATATGAAAATTGTTTATCTATAACGTCAGATGTACCTATTACATAATTTTATAAAATCTGAGGTCCCCTTAAATACCCATTTTATTCTGTTTTAAGTATTTGTTATTAATTTGTACGGATCATTTTTTTTAAATTTATCTTTGTAAATGAATATTCTTGATCCAGTGCGCTTCTATGAGAAACTTGTTTGACAAGTTATTTTGACGTTTCTTTTAAATTGAAAAAAGATGAGTGACGGATACTAAGCTCGAATGCTGATTGGGGGATTTCATATACGTTCTAGGATGTATATGAAATCATATCCGTTCAGTTAACCGATATGGCCTACATTTCCATTTTGTAAATTGTGCAGAATAGTAGTTTGTGCAACTAGTGTGGATATGGACAATCCACACGAGTCGAACAGTATATTTTTTCTACGACCCATTCAAGAAAAAATCTAGAAAATAAACATTTGAATAAACTGTAAAATAAATATAACTTGAAATTAAAAATGTTCAACAATTTTATTCATAATCGTACCAATTCAATTTTATGTCTTAACTAATTTTTTGTGATACACGTACAGTTCTCAAATGTAAAACTTTGTACAATGTTACGGTTTCCCTTTTTAAATATACGATGCTGTTATAAGTAGATGTTGCCAGTCGGACTCCCGCACGAAGGGTACCGTACCTTTATCTACAATAAATATGCAAAATGCAAAATATTTCAAGCGTCTACCTGTTGTTGTTATCAATATCAAGCAGAATAATTATTTAAAAATAAAATCAACAATTAAAAAAAGTTGCTTCACGGGGAATGGAACCCGGGTCTACCGCGTAAGAGTCTGGTTTGCTTACTACTCAACCACTGAGGAATATGCAAATTGTTTATCTATAACGTCAGATGTATTACATAATTTTTGCTTAAAAGGAACTAAAGTTCCTACCGTGTGTCCCGCGACACGTTCTACCTTTTTTATTATCTTAAGTCTCATGTGATATTTTTTGGCAATGCAAAATTTAATACACATACTTTGTTCGATAATGTCATCCATTGTGAAAATCTCAAAACACACTCGAGATAAACTGATAAAATGGAGTACTGCAAGCAAACTGACTAAAAAATTTCGGTCAAATTCCGCGTTAGTAGAGAAGAAAGTTGTGTCAACTAGTCGAACAGAATAGTTTGAACAATCTCTTTAAGCGGGATTTTCAAATTATCAATTTATGATTCTTCCTTAGCAGAAAATGAAGCTTAAAGTGGGCTTACATTATAAGATTTTAATTATAAGTAGGTACATTATAAGTAAAAATCATGTGCATCGCTTAAGAGATGACAAATTAATCTAATCTAATCTAAAATATTGTATTTACATGCTTATGAGTTTTCTAGAGATTACGTTAAGATCAGGAAAAAGTGAGGTCAAAATAGTTGACAATATTCGAATCTAAAAGTTGTTGCTGGAATTAATTTTGTAAAACAGGACGTTGTATGTGTCTACTAGTGTATACTACTACTACTGTGAAGGTAATTCAGCTAAAAAAATTACCAAAATCAATTTATTAAATCTCAGTCAGTGTCAAACAGATGGCAAACACAAATATTATAGGTTGGAAACTAGGCAGATATACTCTTGGTATCATAACTCTGATTTTTAACTCTCTGTATATATAAGTAATTGTTTAACCAGATGTGAATAAAAGTGAAAAGTTCACATTTGTTGATATGTTATATTATTATTTCAATTAGTCATCTTGTTAAATCATAATCAGACATTATGTAACTAAAGTTATCTATAGAGATTAAAAAATTGTTTTTTAAATTAAGTAAGCTTCTAAATTAATCATATCAAATTGTTAGTTGTAAGTATTTATCGTATCAATTTGAAGATATTTATTTATAATTTTTACATATGTTTATTCAAAACCAATAATTTTTGGTTTTTTAACTGCGTATCATATGCGTGGGCTACTGATCTTGATATTTTAAACAGAGATATGTTGGGCTGCCATTTTGGACACATTAGATAATGTGAGTTATCCGTTTTGGAATAATAAACTCATTGTTTATATGTGGGTTAACCATTTGGTTTGAAGCAGTATTTTATAAATTGGCCAATCATTTTGTGTACTTAATTAGTTTTTCGCCTACCTTACCGGAAAACCAATGATATGAGCACCAAAAATATGGCGGAAGGGCAGAAAATCAGCTTTAGCAACCCAAAAGTATTAGATGCACGAGCAAGCGTAGCAAAGCGAAAGCAGTTGATATTTAAGGACTGCTAAAGCGTTTCCTGCATGTGTGACACACACAACTGTGCGCCGAATAAATTAAAAAATGGGGAAATATGGCAAAAAACTTTGCCATTCACTGACGTTTAATTAAAAAATTACGTGAAACGTCAAAGTCATCAAGTGACAGATGGTGGAAAACTTCAAAAATCGTATGGGTTTTCGGTCCTTGGGCTGCTAAACTTTCCTCCCTATTTTGGGTGTTCATATGATTGGTTTTACGGTAAGGTAGGTGAAAAAATTCGTACCACGACAATTTTTGGAGTTTTTTACCATCTGTCACTTAATTACTTTGACGTTTCACGTGGATTTTTTTATTATACATCAGTGTATGTTATATTTTCCAATTTTGGTTTAGATATTCGGTAGTCGAATAAATACATGCAGCAAACGCTTAAGCAGTCCTTAACTATCGGCTAATATCTAATAATAGTCTCGGTCTGCACTTGTGTTTTTTGAGTATAATATTTTAACATGTGAGCATGCTATTTTGGACTTTTGAACAGAGCCACTTAACGCACAAGCAAATCAATTGCGAAAACATCTGTTTGAAATGTCCAATACTTTGGTCGGCTACACCAGGCTGCGGAACCAATTTGGTCGTCCATTTTGGTAAACTGTTTTCACTCGCATTCCGCACGATTTTTTTGATGGGACGTTAGGCATATCACAAATGATGATGCAATTCGAATATGTTTTTTGAGAGAGTCTGTAAGCTGCGAGTGTTTTCTAAAAACATTTTCCAGATTTGTAACTGTGACTTTGCAAGTATGTGACTACAAATATAGAATTTGGAATGAACCTTTTCTGGTTGTATTTATTACAGTGTCACTTCCAGCTCCAGTGCGGGTATTGTTAGCAAAGGAAGTATGTTGCCTTGTTCCATTTTGCTGGAATAGAGTGGTTTGATTCGCTATTATGTGTGTCTGCGATGTGGACTGTCTTAATTTTTGAATTTTTTTATACCCTAATTTTCGGTTCACTTTCCTAGCCTTGCGTTCTTTACAGTGTTCAGATTTCCAATTTTTGTCCTCCAGATTTACTCAAGATTGAGTACGATTCTTGTTGAAAAATGTTGAATAAAATCGTAAGGAAGCGAACAGTAAATTCTCATATTTTTCTTTAATTGAAAAGTGATACAAGTTTAAGGTTATGTTAAAACACATATCGAAACATCGTAATTTTTGTTTTCATTAATGGCATGTACCTATATAAAATATTTATTACATAACCGCTAAACGAAAATTACAAACAACTTTTAAAATATATTAATAAATTGAAAAAAAAACACGCTACAAACCATAATGTATAATCGAATGCTAGCACCATAGTTTAAAAAAAATTGATAGCGAAATAGAGAAGAAACGTGATGTAATTTGATTTTTTCAAATCAATTGTTCTTGTTTTATCGACTATACTTTAACGTTTTGATTATATACTTAGTACAGTACCAATTCGGTTTGATGACAACAGTTAAGGATTGGAAACGAGCTTTATCCCGAATAGTATCCGATTATTACAATTTCAAAATTACATAGGTATTGAGGTATTGTAGGACATTATAATCCCACACGATCTGTTATACCAAATATAACCGTCTTTCTATTTTTAAACGGTATTACCTAGTAAACTCAATGTATAGGTTATCCACTAGTGCACCTGTAGGTATAAATATTAAGTATGAGATCCTATATTTATATATTCACAGTCTTCTTTCGTCGTTTCCTATATTTATTCCTCAAATCATTTTTCAATTCTCGCTCCCAATAGGGTATAAGCATAAATTTTGATATTGGTGGGAATTGACGCTTTATCAGGTCTCCTAACACCTTGCACGCCCATTTTTTCAAAAAAATATAAACTTTACTTTCAAAACGACTTCATAAAATTTGAAAGTCCGCCAAAACGCGCTTTACTTCATAAAGATGGCTGCCCCATAGAGTGATGTCATTTGTTTACGTTCTTATTCGTGTATCACGCTCTGAGTTCTTGTGACCTAATTTCTTTATAAAAGCTTTAAAAATGGATAAAGCCGAAAAAAATTCTTTGTATTCCTAGTATTGCATTGCTCCAGTGTGTAAATCAACGTCTATTAAAACTCCAGACAAAATATTTGTTACTTTACCTGGTGGCCCAAGCAAAAATACACTTAAGATAAGGGCATTATGGTTGCAAGCTATGCGTCGAAATAAAGACGATATTTCGACAAATACTACTACTTTTGTTTGTGAAGACCATTTTAATGTAAGTACCTACTTCTATGCTGGTAATTTTTATTCTTAAATATTTTGAGGTTATGTACCTATATGTCTAGGAATCAACCATAAAAACATTATTTTCTTACGACCACACATCGAAATATGGTTGGTATGTATTATATAAATAATAGGTACATAGTTTAAATCGTACTTACGATAATGCTTCAACTCCTTTTATTTCCTCTGCATTAAAGCAGCTGTTTGACTTCATAAAGTCAAGCAGCATAAATGAGTCTACTTTGGGCAAGTAATCAGATTGTGCTTTTACACAACCTTCGCTAGCCATATCTTTACTCACAAAACACAAAAGAATCGTCACTGAACACTGAACTAGTAAATAAAATATATTCTAAAAGCTTTAAAATATCGTCGGAAATATCGAATATTTATGTCCACTTTCCACTTTACGTTGACTTTTAGAAATAAAAAAAACCACACACAAACACGTAATGGTCTCAAACAAACATATAAATGATATTTTTACGTCGATGAAGCAATTAATAGTTGATTAAAATACAATATAAACACACAACTACACATAACCTAATGCAATACCGGCCATATTGACATCACACGTATCATCGGTAGCGTTCGGAAATCCTCGGGTTGTGGTAGGAAAGTGCATTAAAATTTGAATTTTATTTTAAAATTTGGGAGTAATTTCCAATGGAAACTGGTTTATTTCCTATTATTAGTAATTTTTGATATCATATTTACTATTATAAATTAATATTCAAGCAAAATATGAAATATGCGTGTACTTGTCAATTGTCACCATAACACGCTCCGCTTTTCTCACAGACCAGATCTATAATGTACAGAATTATATTCTACGAGTATAATTTAGTAGATTCCTTTGAAGTCCTATCCGTAGCTATGATTTTTATTGAATACATACTGTTTTTCTTCACCCTTTGAAATAATATTTGCCTGGTGGATATCTTGCTTATTTTTCAATTGATGTAAGTACATTATTTTCAAACTAGATATTTTTAATTATAAAACAATTTGTCTGCAAACATAGGAAGGATTCATTTTAAAACAACACGATATTAATTGTATATTCAGAATCAATCATTAATCAATTATTAACGATTAAGCAATTGTGTTGTATTTGTATATTCATAAGCTTATTCATTTATTTCCTATTGTCTTGATAAGGTTAATATTTGTTGGAAAGCTTCGAGTAGATTCAATATTTCAATAATGTTAAATAACTGTCTCCCTTTTTCCCTCAAATACGAAACCTACATCATCATTTTCATTTCCACACACCAACTTTTTGGAACTCGGTATAGTCAAAAGCGCTCTTATCGTGCGGGTTCAAAGATCACTAACCATATGTATTAAAGCAGAAGACACAGAGGTTACCAAAATTTGAGATTACAAATATACATGGAGAATATAATGATGGTTGATGTTTCCTGCACACTGGTTGACGAATTTCCACTTTTTCATTTATTCTCGAAATAATCTAACCATTTTTTTGCTTGAGGATGCAATATACCAGAAAATTGCTTCTTATTACTCATATTGTCACTTTGAATTGTCAAAGTCACAAAACTGGCATTTAAATAAAAACTTCGCGGGTGAAAGACTTTTTAGAATCGCTGAAAACTAAATACATAATATCCTTTTATCTACGACCACCTTTTAAATTAGTCATTTACGAACCAAAAAAAATGTGGGAAACCATACATTATGCATACGTTGAAAAGAGTGCGTAAATGAACAACGCTTTTTATACGGGGCTTTCATTATAACACCCAAAAGCGTGCGTAAATGACCAATGCTTTTTAAATGGGGTTTTTATTTTAACACTCTTTTTTAGATACGTAATGAATTTAGTCGTTTGTTTTATAAACTTTTGTACTGTCAGTAAATTTGACAGAAGTGTCAGACAAAGTGAAAAAAATTTTCTGTTATATTTAAAAGTTTAGTTAAACTTATTTTAAATGGAAGAACCTCGAGAAGAATGCATTTCTTCGGATTGCACACCACCTTAAATTAGAATTCGTTGTGTATATATTATTTGTTTTTGCGCGTAAAGTACTTTTGCGCACTCGTTGCGAAAAAGGCACTCGCTACGTTCGTGACTTGCATTTTCGCAACTCGTGCGCAAAAGTATAACTTCATGCACTTGTATCATAAATAACTATTTTCTCCCGTCCTAATTGCATAAGTCTGCCTTATTCATCTTAAGGATTTTATGTGGAAGTTATGATTAAAGGCAATAAAAGAAAACAAAAACTGTGAGTGTCTTTGTTGAATCATATGACCCGCATGATAAGACTGCATTTGACTATAGTAGTTTTCTCTTCAGACAGCTAAATAATAATCATCGTTAAACCATGATATTCAGTATAATAATATTAGTAGTAGTTCAAAAAATAAGAGAACAAAAGAGAAATTACTTCCAGAAAAGAATTGATGAAACTAGAGGGGATTCAAAAGAAATGTGGAAGAACTTAAAAAGTATAATTAGTGACAATAAGAAATGTAAAAGTACAAATGGAATTGTGTTTAATGGCCAACTAAAGACAGGGAGTATAGAAATTGCTAACAGTTTTAATGATTTTTTTATAGATAGTATCGATGCTTTATCTACTATACCAGATCCAGCAGAAAGTCAAGAAATAATTAATAAAATTGTGACCCCTACAAGAAGATTTAATAAATTCAAAGAACTACAGATGTCAGAACTAAGAAAAGTAGTCAACAACTTAAACAATAAAAAAAGTAGCATTGATGGTATAAACACTAGAATTTTGAAACTGGCATTTGAAGTCATTGGTAACCGATTCCTACAACTGATAAATCAAAGTTTAGAAACTGGGTGTTTTCCTAAAGATTGGAAAGTATCTGTAGTCGTCCCTATAGAAAAAATTAATGGTACCAATAAATGTGAGGAACATCGACCGATTAATATGGTGGCAACATATGAAAAACTTCTAGAAACTGTGGTAAATAATCAAGTCCGTGAATATGTGCAGGGAAATAAGCTTCTTACTGATGCTCAGGCAGGATTTAGAATCAGGCATTCGTGTGAGAGTGCCTTACAGACAGTGATTTCTAAATGGAAACTTGCATTGGACAATAAAAAAATTGTGGGAGTAGTTTTCTTGGACTTTCGCAGGGCTTTTGAAACAATAAATAGACAATTATTAATCAGAAAGTTACATAAATATGGCTTTGAAGGAAGTGTGTTAAATTGGTTTTCACAATACTTAGAAACAAGGACACAAAAGACTAAATATAATGAACATTTTTCTTCAGTTAAAGCAAATGATCATGGTGTTCCTCAGGGCACAGTATTGGGCCCAGAACTCTTTGTGCTCTATATTAATGATATTGTCAGGGTTGTCAAGAAATGCAAAATACAATTGTTTGCAGATGATACTATACTTTTTGTGGAGGGTGATACAGTCCAAGACATTATAAATTTATTAAAAGATGATTTAGAAAATATATATAGATGGTTGTGCAATAACAGTTTAAGTGTTAACATAAACAAAACAAAATGTATGGTATTAAAATCAAAATATAATTTAATTGAAACTTACGATCATAATGGTGTAATAATTAATGGCAGCAAAATTGAACAGGTTAACGAATGTAAATATTTAGGGATAGTTATAGACGAAAGACTTACATTTTCTAGTCATGCAAATTACATAACAAAAAAAATATCTAGAAAAATTAATTTATTGTGTAGAATAGGGAAAGATCTAAGCTCTTGGACAAAGTTACTTATTTACAAAACAATAATACTCCCTCATTTCAATTATTGTTCCTCCATATTATACATGTTTAATAAGGGTGATATAAGTATCATGCAAAAAAAACAAAATCAGGCATTGAGATGTATCCTGGGATGTAATAGATACAGTAGAATAAAAGACTTACTAGTATCAACAGATTTATTAAGTGTAAAACAAAACATTTTTTTTAATACTATGATAGTTATGTATAAAATAAAAAATAACTTATACCCAGAACATATAATAGATTCCTTGAAAACAGTAGGTAATGTACATAACTATAATACTAGATCAACCTCAAATTTTTATGTATCTAGGGTAAATTCATCCTTTGCTCAAAATAGCCTATTTTATAAAGGTTTAATTGATTTCAATTATATTCCTACAGAAATAAAAAATTTAAATTTTAATAACTTTAAAAGAATATTAAGAAAGTATATAGTGGAGAACCATAGTATATAAGAATGATATTGTACCTGATGTAATGTATTTTTTTGTTAGCGTATGCTATTAATAAAGATTATTATTATTATTATTATTATTATTATAATAATATTGTCTGTTATTGTGAATGTTTACGCTTTTCTCTAATTTATATGGATTTCACTTGAAAAAAAAAACTAAATATTTACCTACAAACAACCGGTTTTTATTGTTAGTGCAACACGATTAACCACAAAACTAAAAACTAATATTAATTAAACACCACTTTTCAAAGAGAAAACACTGTTTCTGTTAACAACAAAATCAGTTTTATTAAAACGAGTGATCACATCGAATCACGTTCTCGTTTTCTACTCACCACAAAATCTATTTTTAGATTACCGGGAAATAGGCGACATGATTAGTAAGTAATCACTCCGATATTTTTCACTGTTGTACATCCTTTACTTTGAGAAAATCAAGAGATCTTATAAAATTAATTGCAATAAACATAAAAATAGTTCTGTGTTTGCCTTGTTCCGTTCCGTAAAGCAAACAGATGAAGCAGTAAAAGTATAATTACTAGCGTCTTGCGTGTTTTTGTCTTCCAGGAATGGATACTAAAAATTCACAATGGACACTGTTTCAGAAGATGTCTTCTCCAACCTTTTTTGAAAGAGAAAGATATATGCTTAATTGTCATGAAAATTTTACAAATAGAAATTAAATTTATTTTGATTACTGACTAACTTGTACAATATAAAAAAGAATTATTCGTTCATAACTTCAATGACATTTATATTATCAATCCTAAAATTTTGAATTTCAAAATGATTTTTTCTACGTAGGTACATTATGACATTATCAATAGTAGGCTTTTTAATGAAGACAGAAGTAGGTAAAGGTGTCATGTCAAAATTAACAATTGAGTTAGTGGTATTTTAGGACACCCCTAGAATATATGTAACCTCTAATTTTACCGTCTTCTAATTTCCTGTTAGAGAGATATTTACATGAAAAAAATGCCATGTCACACTCACTACTAGCCCGTTTAGCGAAAACAGACTTCAATAAAACTAAGTGGAACCAACTAGGACCAATCACCTTGATGCTGCTACTAGTTATGATAGGTTATGACCATCATTAGGCTATAAAAAATAGATCTAATGGAAGGTATTATTCCTGTAATTTTGAGAATTCATGATAATCTCCTCATTCCACCTCCAGCATATACCATTAATAGCCGATTGTCTAAGCGCGACTACAGCTTGCACGCCACGGAGCGTTTTACACTGGCTGGACGTCTGCTTGGATATGCTTAACAAATAGCCGTCCATATAACTATTCGATATCACTTATCTAATACATCTAAGTAATTGGGGTCTGTAACATAGTTGTGTTAGTTGCAACAATTTCCCTTTAATTTTATTCATTGAATAAACAAATTCCTCCCAATACAGAATATCAATCGATTATTATGTGCTTGTGATGAAACAATACAAACAAGTCTTAAAAAAGCAATGACCAGTTAATTATACAATTGAAAATTTAACCTTGGAGATTTTTTACAGATATGTGTTTAGAGTTCGTTTAGTTGCGGATCTGTAAAAAATTGAATTACATTTGATCAGAACTTACAGATTTTATAATAAAATAATTGAATGATTAATAATAGTAAGCAATGTACTGAAATAAACCGTTCCTGTTAAATTTGATTGGAATTGACAAATTATAAACTTTATATATTGTACTGTGTTATTTGTTATTTATAAGATGCGACATAGGGATTCCTGTAAAAAACTGTCAAAGGAGAGCTAAGTCTTTTACCAAATAACGTTCATAAAAAATAATAGAAGATTTGGAAAGGTAGTTGAAAAATAGATAGATAGATAGTTTATTTCCTTTTAAAATATTTTTTGGAAATGGTGAGAACAATGTAAAAACCTAATTACAATAATTAAATAAATATTAGTTTATTTATAATAAAGGCTCTGAGTTTTAGAACATTCCAAATATAGCAATTGCTTTAGCTGAATTTATTGTAATATTATTTAGTGAATCAGCTGCAACATTGATGTCGGCTAGGTAATTAAAGGTGGATTGTTTCATACAATATATTGGACAATCAGAAATTATGTGCTCAATCGTTTCTAACTCCTTTTGGTTACGAATAGTGCAGATTTCATTAGGGTTTATCTGATAGGTACAACCTTTGTATGTAAACTTTAGGGAGGATGTATTACATAACCGAAGTTGAGCGATAATTCTTGTAATTTGGATGGGCATTTTTAGGCACAGGTATTTTTGTCGTGACGCAGATACTGTTCAATGTTTATATATGAGAAGGAAGGATGACTGTTGGCAGAAAGAAATATCTAATTCTAAAAGTTTATTTTTAAATTCAAGAGAGATTTTCTATTAATCTGTAAAAAGCGAAGGGAGAGATTATTCCAAGGAAGATTGGTATCAATAAAAGTAAAAAGAGCTTTTACCTGAGCTGCCCAGTTGTACTTACTACTCTCACATTCCATAAGATGCAATGACGGAAGAAGCACACTTTGGGGTAACGGAAGTCATCCATCATAAGAATTTTCGTTAACCAGTTTAACGTCCACTTAAATATGTTATATAAAATGTTGGTTCTACCGCACTCTACTTTAACTATATAGCTGGGTGTTGACATGAGGATACGTTTTAAAAATTGAACTTGGACTTGCTCAAGAATATCAGCATAACTAGTTCAAATGCACTTTTAAGTTTCTTAAATTCGCTATGGTTTAATAAAAACATATTTGATTATGTTTAAAAAAGTAGTAGGTACACTATTTTCATAACACTTTCGAAAATTGATAATACCACAGCGGGAAATCGAGCCGCGATACTTCAGGTTTAACTTTCAAAATTCCCGTGCTTCTTCCCGTCTGGCTATCTCCTTCGCGGTTAAAAGTATTCGAAAGTGGTATGAAATTGAAGCTCAACTTTTTTAAACATAACTATCCATTTTTTTTAAACCAGAGCGAATTTAAGAAAATTAAAAGTGCATTGGAACTTATTTTTCAACGACCTTTCCAAATCTGTTATTATTTTTTATGAACGCTATTTTTTAAAAACCATAGCTCGCGTTTGGCAGTTTTGTACAGGAATCCCTATGTCGCATCTTATAAATAACACAGTGTATTATTTTAAGGATGTTATATTAACAAGAAATTGAAAGAGACCTTGGATAAAAGTTGCAACAAAGAGTATACATAAGCAAAAACTAAGATTAGAACTTTTTTCTTTGTAAGAAACGGAAGATATTAGGATTTCGGGTTAAAAAATTAAGTGTAGACACCGAATAGAGTTCATCTATTCGGTGGTGTAGACCAAGAGTATGTACTAACTCAGCAGCAGCAGCAGCAGTCAGCAATTGATGTCCGGAATACCGATATTTTTGCAAAATCTCGCGATAAACTGCTCATCGTCATTTTCTACCACAATAATAAATTTGAAAACATGCAGTGCTCGGGCTGTTGGTGCCAGAAATTTCAGCATCTGTCTACACACAAGGACCAAATGAAAAAAATTGGGCATATTTGAAAAAATACCATCAACATGAGAAAAGTCATATTATTTTTGCTGTCAATTATTGTGAAAGAATGTTTTTTATATCGTAGTTATGCTGTAATCCTATAATTTAATAAAATCTGACCTTCTAATAATCCTGAATTCTAACGAACATTGTCTCCAATGTTTTCTAAATACGAAATATTCATCTACGATCTCTTGATTATCTACCAGTAAAACACTTTTTCGGTTTTATGCAAAAAAATATCAATTATGTTCTTTTTTATAAACCTTTTTTGTTAGTAATTTTGATTGGACCGTTTTCAAAATATACAGGGTGCTATTCTCAGAAAGTTACTCCATTCGAAAGAATTTAGAAATGTATTTCCAATTAGAACGAATATCTTAATCATGTGAAAATCACTTAAATGTAAATAATATATGTTTATTAAAAGAAATTAGATATTGTTAGTGTGAGTACCTATAAATAATATGTTATTTGTTATCTAATACTGCATAAAATTATTTATCATCATTGTTTCGCTGAAAGATTGAAGCATTTTAAATTGTTTAAATATTGAATGCAATTTCCAAGAACCGTTTCTAGGATCTGAAGAAGGTGTGGCAAAACAAGTTTACAAATTAAAGAAGCACAAGGAAAATTGAAAAAATGGAATTACCCACAAATGTGAAAAATAACATATAAGTTTACACTATCTTCGTTGAAACGTACTAAGGCAATGTTAAAGTATTGTAGATAATCATTCATTTTACCGTTTGCCGTGCAGCTTGATATACAGATTGCGAAAAAGTTTATCATGTCATACGATTCACACACGTACAACAAGGATCATATGAACAGCACTACTTGAGAAAGAGAGACAAGAATTGTTCTTTGTGTGAAACTCACAATTAGATCAGTCCATTGTCTTTCTTCCATGTGTGGACATTTTTGCCTCAATACCTGTTCAATCCAACTTCTGTTGTAATTTCAAATGTTTCAAAACTTTTTTATTTGAGGAATCTAAACCAGTTCTTCTTTTGTTCCTAGCTTCTAGGCAGTAATATTATTCCTATTTCTGTCTTAAGCTCAGACGTAATTTTGAATACTTCTAGCATTCGCTTGTCCTACCTATCCGCAGATATCTTCTGGAGTTACCCTAAGAATCCTTCTCGAGGTGGTTTTCAATTATTAACTTGTGTCCATTGTACCACGTCATCTTTAAAGAACCGCCACGTCATCTTTAAAGAACCGCTCCGATTATTGTTAAATATTTTTCTCCCGGTTCAATAACCTGACAGCATTTTCTTGTTACGCCGCATCTTTCCTGCTTCCGTCTTATTTCCTGGGCGTTGGTACTTGACATTATCCCGACTCCGTTACGCACTGAAGACCGTTTTAAATATTGTTTCTCCTGTTTTTTTTTTTAAATCTCGTACTAAGTATTATTAAATGTTGAACTCTTTCAATTTTCCTTTCAAACAATAAGTTTTCGAAACAATTTTTATTATTTCTTGTATTACATTTTTTTGGACGCGTGCCTAGAAAATTTAACGCAATTCACCCGAAGAATGCCGCATATTAAGTAGCAATGGTTAAACACCCTTTCTATTAAATTATAATACCAGATGCAACACTTATAGTCGCTATAACTTAACTTCAATTAAAATATTCTATATTTAGATTATTGAAGATAATTGTTCGAGCTGCAATGTAGCTAGTAGACCACCAATGCGGCAACTCTGTCACAAAATTTCCACATCAACTCTTATTTAACAAAACTAGTGAAACGTTGTTCGCGAATTTCAAAGTTTTGCCACTTCACCTACCAACTATCCATTATTATGTTCAGTTTGCTCCGCATAAGTGTAAATGTTTCCTTATTTTATTTAAATTTCATAAATGTGTTGCCTCTATTCAACTGCCACACTTTTATTAAGTGAATTTGGTGCCGTATTTTCATCCATTCACTGAAAGGTGCTTTTCGGCTACAGATTCTGGTCCAATGTAGGACTCAGCTGATCTTCTTTTAGCAAGTTCATTAGCTTCCTCATTTTAATAAACTTACCTAACTAAACCCTGGATCCTTACCTTGACTATTTGCTCTGTAGGACATGTTGCACTGTACAGGTAGGGTTGCCAGATTTTTATTATCAATATTCATTTCTCCCAAGAACAATCCCAAAATTCCGAAATTTTCAATTTTCCTCCAAATATTTTGGTTTTCCGATCTAGCGACTCTAAGTACAGATTAGACACAACAAAACAAGCAATGACACCTCTTTTTATATTTACACAATCAGATTAAAATATTTATAGATAAGATGGTCAAAGGTTATTTCAAACCAGCCAAACATTTCATTTGTAAAAGAATCATACTATAAGAATTACCTTTTAGCTTTTAGAAGAGACGAGTATAATACTTATGCTATTGTTATCGGATTAACGACTACCTGCTGTGGGTTTTGGTCTTAAGCCAATCATGTTGGTATAAATCAAAACGAAATATCTTGGAATAAAGTATACCTACATATATTTAATGATTCCTCCTCGTAGGAGCTGCAAGGTGTTTCTGACCTTCCGCTGAGTGAATTGGAAATAGTTAAAATTTTTGTACCTATATCCGATGCTTGACACATGGCCGTAGAACGGTAAAAGAATAACTGAAAGTAAACAAAAGGAAGGAAATGGTCATAAACTACTGATTAAAAGAGCAGGGTATTAGATACGGTTTTTAGTTAAAATGAATTTAAGCGGAGCCGAAGACAATAAACGTTGTTTAGAAAACTATCTTGTAGTTGAATTGCGAAACGTTATTAAACTTTTTATTCGAGTGTTAAATAATATTTTTGTAAGCAAATACTTTTGTCTTCATAGAAATATTCAACGATAAAATTATGTAATACTATGTTTCATTAATCATGTTATTAATGCTGCCAATTATATAAATGTCTTCTTAGAATTACTTGAATTATCCAAAAACCATGAACTTTTTCAGACCATGCAAATACACTGGCCGTCAAAATTTTTCAAGATTATCTCTTGAACCACCAGTGATTTCTATGATTTTCATGTGAGCTGTATGTCAACTCTTCTGTGAGTTAAATTTGGGGTGCAGAAATGCTATAGGAGACAACAATGTGATATAAGGTGTCAGCTAGTAACAAAATGCTTTATAGACGTTTGTGGATATTGCTACGTTTATGGAAAGCTCAAATGATAAGTATGTAGTAATAATAATTTGGAGATAGACTTTTGATTGCCAACAATACATCAATAATGATTTTAAGTTATAGACCCTGACTTGCAATAATTGGCAAGCGCGAATGAGTGTTCCATGACTGTTCCCATCAGTCGTGTTTTGTGTATTTTTAAAAATGAATAAATCTACCCGTTTTCTATAGTTTCCTTAACAACTTCATTATAACGTTTATCCAATGATAACAACGACCTTTCTTTTTTTGGAACTTTAGTTCTTTACGTCAGGTTATGTTTGAGCGACCGGGGGTCGCGACGCAAAAGATCTGACCGTTACGTTACGTTATGTTACGTTGCTTTCTTATGTGCCTTGCTTGCGTGAGTGTGCTGTCTCCTGAGTCTCTCTCTCGTTTACGAAGCAGCGATTCATATTCTTCGGCCGGGAATCGAACCCGGGCCGCCCGCGTGGAAGGCGAGCATTCTACCACTGAACCACCGATGCTATATTAAAATTCTATGTGAAGCTGGTATTCGCAGTGCTGGGGATCTACTTGAATTTGTTCGGATAAATTTTTACTGTTATTTTCATAATTTTTTTTGCGCGATTGATCTTTTTTGTTTATTTTCAAATTTACAGCATCGGTTGTCAGGACGGTAGGTTGTGTTTACTGGTTTCTAAGTTTAACACGTCGGTAAGAGATTTACTTACCGTTCAGACGTCGAAAAACAATTTGACCAAAATACAAAATATATATTAAACTGATCGAGAAGTATAAATGTCACTTTTGACATTTCGTTCATTTCGAAGAAATTTAAATTATTTTATTCGGAATTTATTTCAATACGATCGCGCAAAAAATGGTATAAGCATCTCGAACGTTATAGTATATTGAGTATCAAGAACGGTAAGGGTTGTTTACCGGTCGACAGCAATGCTTGGGGGCTAAGCGTAGCGAAGCCTCCAATTTTGCTGGAGACCGGTATTACCCTTAACGCTCGAAATGCTTATACCATTTTTTGCGCGATCGTATTGAAATATTCGAATTTCGAATAAAATAATTTAAATTTCTTCGGAATGAACGAAATGTCAAAAGTGACATTTATACTTCTCGATCAGTTTAAAATATAATTTGCATTTTGGTGAAATTGTTTTTATGGAATGCTATTTATTACTTTTTATATTGTTCTGTTCGATTCGGTTCATTAAAAAATATCAATCTTCTTATTTTTTTGTTTCTTTTGTGTAATGAATGAAGTAATATATTATTTATGACCACTTAAATGCTAAGACGTAGCTTACTTCCGACGTCTGAACGGTAAGTAAATCACTTACCGACGTGTTAGACTTAGAAACCAGTAAACACAACCTACTGACCTGACAACCAATGCTGTAAACAAACAAAAAAGATCGATCGCGCAAAAAGGGTAATTACAACGTTTGCATGTAGATTCCTCTCGTAAAATTGGACAAAATTATATGAGCATTAAGGGGTCTAGCATATTTACTTTTCGAAATACAGGGTATTGAAATTTTGAAAACTTGAATGTAATAATTCGATAACTTTAAAATGGATGGATAAATTGATTTGACATTTGGCAGGTTGTTTTTAAATGTAAAAGGGCATATTTTGATAGAAATAGTAGTTTGTGCAACTAGTGTGGATATGATGGCCATATCGCACGAGGACGAAGTTTGAGCACGACGCCGTAGGCGGAGTGCTCAATCGTTCAAGTGCGATATGGACAATCCACACGAGTCGAACAGCATATTTTTTCTACGACCCACTTAAGAAATAATCTAGAGAATAAAAATTTCCATTAACTGTAATATAACTTCAAATTGAAAATTTAACAATTCAATTTTTTTGTGGTAAACGTACAGTTCTTGAATGTCCAATTTGTATAATGCAACGGTTTCCCTTATTGAATATACGATGCTGTTATAAGTAGATGTTGCCAGTCGGACTCCCTCATGAAGGGTACCGTACCATTATCTATAATAATGAATATACTGCTAAATATTTCAAACGTCTACCTGTTGTCGTTATTAATATCAAGCAGAATAATTATTTAAAAATAAAATCAACAATAAAAAAAACTTTTTCACGGGGAATCGAACCCGGGTCTACCGCGTGAGAGTCTGGTTTGCTTACTACTCGACCACCGAGGAATATGCAAATTATTTATCTATAACGTCAGATGTATTACATAATTTTTGTCCCGCGACACGTTCTACCTTTTTTTTCTACCTTTAATTGCACTTTGTTGGAGTTAAGGTTTCATCCTGAAATATTTTTAAACACCACTCAAAAAATTCACTGTCAGACGTTTGAAGCACGTTATATAGCTGCAACGTAGTGAGATTAAAACTTAGTAGCCAAGACGCGATGTTTGTGAAAGAAATGTTCCCTCCATAAAGCAAAATAAAAGCTCCACGCGTTTTTGAGTTTCCGACAATGCGTTCTAAAAACAAATCTTCTGCACGTATCAAGGATAAATTGTCATTTCCTCAACTTGTAGTGGACGAAAAAATTCGGAATATGGCTATTGCAAATAACATATTATTCACCTTATTTTGCAAAAAAATTTCTTCAGCATTGGTTAAATAAGACCCAATATTCATTAAACTAGAAAAAATGATTATTTAACAGTCTTAATTCTCACAGTCTTAATTTGTTAGTATTTTGAAAAGATAAGCTTAACCCTGCGTTGGGTTGGTGGGGTGTGAGATACCCAAATAAAATTTTTCCATAGGCAACATTATAAAGCAACATCAGGGTTGAACGGTCGACGTGCTCAAAATCATTTTGGGTGTGTAACACTTCACCTCACTAGTTGCGTTATTATTTTAAACCATAATTTTTGTTTTAAAAGGTGAGTGGTTCTTTAGGTTATTTGTTAAAAGGAAATTATATACCTTGTTTTCTTAGAAAGAATGGAAAACTATAAGGAGGAACAGAAAAAATTGTTAGTTGTGTGGGCAGATGTTCTATCAGAGGATGAAGTTGAACACAATACGAACACTGAGCAAAACATTTCAGAAGATTAACAAGAGCCTGAATTCGAGCAGAATCAGCGAGAAAATATTTTAGAAGCGTTCGTCAATATTATAGACGAAGCGCAGAATGAAATAATAGAAGAAACTCAAGTGAGTACGTCGGATATGGAGTACCAAATAATCGTATCCGTACTAGAAAAGAAAACATTGTCAGTCATCTACCTATTGCTAAACTTTTCGCAAAAAATTCTAGGACTGCGTACGAATGCTGGAACATATTTTAGCCATAGGATGCTTCATAACTTTGCACAATATATAAATATCAACATAACAAAAAAAGCGTTCAAATTTAAAGATCAGTTTTCTGTCAAACCAACCAATGTGGATGAAATTAAATCAGTTTTTGGGCTGCTTTATCTAGGTGGACTTTTCCATTCAAACCGATAGAGCTTAAACAATAAGGTTTTTATTTTTATTTTTGTAGGTTTTGGTAAAAAAAAATTAGAAACGTCAAACTTTTTTTTTGGTTTTTAGATTAATAAATCCTTTTTTCAATCAATCATCTCATAAAAAAGAACTCTTCTTTTTATCCCTTAGATAGCCAAAAATGAGGGTAGTGAAAATTAGACATTCATACATTGAAAAAGATAGGTACTACTTATTTAAGAAGTTTTCACCTTACCAACGACGGGTTAACCTCAGTAATTCCCTGCAAGCGGACACGAAAGCAAACATAAACGATCATCGATTTTTCAAATATTCGACAAAAACTCAACTTCACGCTACTGTCATCTAAATTTTTAATGAATATTGAAAACGTCCTTGATTTAATGTATTTTTAAAATTGTCGGTATCAACAATAAAGCCTAGTATTTAATAATACGAATCTAATAAATAAATGCTTAGCATATCCGGTGGAAATTAATTTTGCTCGGAAAATCTTGTAAAAATCGAATACTAGTTTTATTTACAAATTTTATTTTATATCTTTCCGTAATCATCAAGTTTTATTAGCAACTGTGACCGGAAGTTGCAAAAGTATTTTACAAATATGAGTCATACTATGTGCAATACAGAAATTATTGTCATTATTAATAGGCCAGTATAAATAATCGTTTTCTTTGGTCGTCCCCGATCCAATTTTTTTATGAGGTTCAGGAACAAGCAAAATGTTGACAGATTCCATTGGAGCTTCTGGCGCCATCTTGAAAAAACATTTTTCGCGATATATCGGAAGCTTTGCACCTTAAAGCAAAAGTTATTGAGATCGTTACTTTTTATTTATGGCCCATTTAACGAACCGTTTTTTCTATCTCGGTCGATAACTATTAAAATATTAGATTAATCAATAAAATACATCTATCCATTTTTGAAGATCAATTTATTCTCTACAACTTTAATTTGAAACTTTTTTCTAATGTCCATACTTTTTGAGCTATAGGACGTTCAATGTTGGACTACCGGGAGTAAGGTCGAAGATTTCAAGGTATGCATAGATTTGTGCATAGCAAATAATGGGGTAAACACATTGAGTATTTGAAATAATTAGGTAATAGGTGCATTTTGTAAATATCTATTGTGTTTGTTCCATTATTCAATGTCAATAAATATGTTGTGATAGGTTTTTAGTTGTTAACAATTACCAAAAATGCCAATATCTTTGAATTGAGACATGAGTTCGCGGTTTTGACAGATGAATAAGACATCTTATTTGCCTTTTTGTGAGAAAGTTAGAGTTACAGCATTCATTTGGAATTCTTCACAAAAAATCAAAAATAAAGCTAGGTGTTACATATGACGACCCTATAGGTGCTAATTAAAAAATTAAAAAGTTTATTATTATTTACCTCCATGCATGGAGTCTATGTATATTTGTGAAAATCAGTTTAGACATATGGAAGTTACAGTCAACGAAATAATATTTTTCCCATTCCTTCAGAATGGGTGATGCAGAAAAATGACTTGTAAGATAAGGACAGTATTAGTTTCTAAAGTTTCTAAATTTTTGTGAAAAATCCAATTATATTATGTAAGTGATATATTGTGACACCTAGCGAAAAGCTATGAACTCAAAAATATTTTTAATCAAATTTTTTTGGGCCGATTGTCTCAGAAGAATTTTTTCCCCTAACCATCGGTGATATACCTCGTTACCACTTATTTAATCACCCGGTACAATCGGAAGTTCACAATCTGCGAGATGGTAAGTCGGAATACATCCTCAAGGCGCACAAAAGCGACTGTTAAAGTCAGAAAATGGTATTACTAGTTATATTCATAGATTAAACACAAACATATACCAAAATATGTTAGCTGGAAGTGATTTTTTCAGGAATTCCTACAATTTTTTTTTTCAAGTAATAGAACAACAACTATTTTCATATTTATTTTATAGTCTTTTGTTGAGGGTTATATAAAAAGTCTTTTCTTTGGAAATTGGCAGATTATTGGTAAAAAGCCGAAACCAAAAACTTGCCATATTTCTTAAACAACATACTTCACTTCCTAAGAAAGTAAAGTATAATATTCACAGTCGACTGATGATTGCTCCACTTTTTATGATAATAGTACAGATTCCCGCCTTCCGTTACCGAAATACGAAGAAAGTTATTACAGCAACAAACAAGTTATTTGTTGGTCTGGAACAACTTACTTCAACGGAGTCCTTAACCAAATGGCAAACCTTTCAAAAGATGTTTCGCAGGTTCCGCCAAAGTTAATTCATTAATTTTATTGCTAATTTTTTTTTAAACAAGCCAAATTCACCACAGTTCCAGTAAATTACCTCTAATCCATAGACGCAAATTATTCCTAACAATATTTTCCAATTACAATGTATAACAGCACGACATTATTCATTGAGTCGCTAAATTACTAACAAACGGAACTTGCATACCAGAGACTGTGCATACAAGAACACCGTAATGCATTTTAAAGTTTTTTGTTGTTGACTTGTATTTCTTAGAACATCTTGAGTGTATTCAGTTAATTTTTTGTGAAAATATAAATAATTTACTTTTAACTGTTTATGTTACTTCAATTTTTTATTAAACCAAAACTTGGTTGACCTATCAAAATTTAGAAACACCAATTTTCAAATCTTCCTGTCCTCTATATTTTCACATAAAATTTTTTATTCAAAAACTTAGTTGTTTCTTAGTGGTACACCGAGTACAAAAATTAATACATTTTTTAGATATGAGTATGCTAATCATATTGTTACGTAGAAAACTGAACGTTTACAAATTTTTTACACTAATTTAAAGAAATTGTTTGGTTTATCTACAAATTGTAGCTAAAAACTGTTACTAATGCACAGTACTCGTAATAATTATGATGACGTTGAACCAGAACGTGTTGAGTAAGACAGTAAAAATTGTTTTTGTTCACAGAAATGTTAAAAAAATTATTAAAGGGAATTGGTCATGTAAATGCATAATGGGTTGTTTGAGTATTAAATACAGTTAAATTTTGTTTTACTGTATGCCATATGTCGCAACATAATTTGAAGTAATTATCTACCTATATACCTATATATTGGAAAATGTCGAGTAAAAAAAATTTGCGAGATAATTGAAAATATTTTATTATTTCTACACAGCATGAAATTATACATGGGATTGTTTAAATAATTTTACCTATTTAAAGCACGCCTCAGCGTGTTTAAATCGAACTTTAAAAAACGCGCGTGTTTTAAAGTTACCGTGGCAACATCAAAAACTAGAGAAACGAAGTCTACATCTATGGTCTAAATCATGTCTAAATGACAATTTTTTTATTATTGATCTACCTAGTTTGTGACGTGAAAACTTTTATTCGAACAATATTCAACAATGTCAAATTTATAAATTAAAATGGATAGTGCCGTTGGTATTGTTTGAAATATTAATATTTCGTATTTTCAAATCATAGGAAATGGTTTTTAAATTAATACTATTGACATTCACAGAACTCAATAAGGTTGAACTTCCATCAAAATACAAATTAGTTTATGTTTTTCTCATTTCCATTACAACGCAAGGTATATATCATATACATCCCGAATTCAACCATTTGACATTTGGTTCTTATTTCCATCTATGATATCCATTCCTTGTTGTTGTAGTAGTTATAGACCAGTATTTATAATTTCAAAGTGCACCAATAAAAAAATAGCGTAAAGTATTCGTGGATAACTGGTCTTTAAAACACTTGCTCGCGCGTGTTTCAAAGACCTTAATATCCACTTATACTTTAATATACTATTATCATCAATCACATTAAAATTTAAGTTTTATCCACACTTACGAAGCATATAAAGTACAAATTTATCGACTAGTGGAATCATGAAAAAGATTTTTAAATTTTTTTAAATAATTTTTGACGTTAGAGCGAACTGGACCATAATTATGTACCGAAATGTTAATTTTTAATGTAAAACTTATTTGGTTAGTTGGGGATTGTCGAAAAATGGCAAATAAGCCGCAAAAGCAACTAAATGAATCATCCTAACTTGATGATCAGAGAGATGAGGTAATGCAATTTATTTTTATCACCAAATTTAAATAGTAACTTTAGAAATTATACGGTAAAAGTGAAGAATAACCTTCAGTTGGTCATAAGCGCATAAATCTAAAAGAAATCAATGATAAATTCAACAATAAAATAGCATTCCAGCTAGTACAAATAGCGTTACTGTCTAAGGTGTACAATTAAGTGAATAATTACTTTGTTAGTCATTGACCTCAATGGTGTTAAGAGTGGTGTACTCAATTATTAGTTGAATATAAGTAAATTGCACTGAAAAAAAATGTATTCGATAAATGGACCTTTGCAATACATTATATTCGTGACAGGACATACTTGTCCTGTTTGTTAACATCTTGGACCAATTTTTAACAAGTTAATCTCAATAATGTTTGGTGTTTCATTTATTTTATTCTACATAATTCAATTTCTGAAATATTTACCCTGCTTATTCCAATTTTGGCCTCATATTGCTTTATTCCTACTTGGACTTTCTCGGGTTTTCGAAATTTTATTTTGAAAACCAGCAGGATTGGAAAATTTCAATTGCCAAATGAAATCAAATTCTTGCAAGAAAGCAAAAACTCACTCCCGACTGTGTGTTATAGGAATTTCGTGAAGTTGGGTTGGGTTCACCATGAGCGATCAAATAGTTTTTGCGAACTTCCTCATCTCCCTTTTTGTGGATGGGTGTTATTTTTCCGATGTCACATTCGTTTGGAATAAAATTTCATTTCCCGCCAAATTTGTTTGGATATTGTCTGCTGAATTGGATCCTCCACAAGTAACAAAAATTGATATATAAAAGTTATAAACACATTTATAAAATTATGTTTGGAAGGTAAATGGTGCCTTAAAATGTGAAATAAGCATATATATACAGAGCTTATTCAGCTGTTATAACTCTAAATAGGCCCACGTTAGGCAACCATTTCATAAGGGTATTACGAGAAACTGCATTGTAACTGTTCTATGATATTCTTATAAAAGTTTGAAATACCCTTTATACGACGTTTATATATCCTAACCTCCAAACTGCAGTAAATATGGACACTGTTTACTGTTTAAAGACCACATGAAGGTAATTTAGAAGGTAATATACCATTTATATGACGTAAACACCTACATCATCTAAAACAAGATTTTCAGAAGAAACCATGATACTTATAAATATAACTTTAATATTGCTAAATAATAGAAAATGCAACTGTCAATCTGTTTCGCCAATTTAAGTAGGTATGGCGTCTATCACACACTACTACATTATATTAACTTCGACTATATGGTGAAAAGTGACACAGGAGTACCTGAAAACTGGCATGCGAAGCAAATTTTACTGTGAAAATAGATTACGGTACCTCAAAAAACACAACGCGCCCGTTATTTTATCAAAAATAAAAAAATTTATGAAGCATTTATTTATTTGACAATGTTTTTTTAAAAGCGATAATTACAGTCTTCCAGACAAAACTAATTTCTGTGATTAGAGCAACTTATTTTAGTACATAATTGTTATAAAATTGTTAAGAATTATTCATTTTCAACCAAAATTGAATTGTAGCATATCACTCGCAATTAGATTGCAATATGGCGGTAATGGGTATGAGAAAATGCAAACCGCTAGTTCAATAGTTTTATGAAAGGAATTTAAGAGCTTATATTACTCTATTAACTCCTTAATATGGATAGTTTGATAAATGTATCTATTTTAAGTTAACGCCTCTTTTCAAATAATCGTTGTTGCCGATTTACTTGCCGGTTATTATCAAGTACCTATGACATAATTATACATTTTGTATTAATACAATGTCTATGATAGCAAAATACTTTTCGTTAATAACTGTATGTAAAATTTTCTGTGGTTTATATTTTATCTCTTCCTCTGGTGACATTTTATTTATTATTTTCAAAGTTATTGTATGTATCTATCTGGGGAATTAACTTATCGTTTGACAACACTGTTTTTTCTAACCGGCATCTGCCGCCACTTGGTTTCTTTTCCGTCAAGAGCAGGAGTAACTGGAGTTAGTCCTGACCAAGTAGACTCTCTTATTTCGCTAAAAGGGAATATAATCGTTCCAACTACAACTTTTGAAATTGTGGGTGGTATATCTTTGACTTATTCTAAAACAGTTTCTATTTAATTTTCAATCCCGTTATGCCAATATGCCCCCGAATCCATTGTTTTTACACTTATGTTAGGTGGTGTTTATGAAAAAGTTCTAAACTGCTAGTTTAACTTAAACTTGGACATCATTTGAATTTTTGCCATCATCTTAGCAATTTTACCTTTTACCTTGCGTTTAAAGTTACCACTTTTCTTAATATTTTTCCATTTTTTTGGAATCTCACTCATGATGGCAATGTACTAATTGAAAAGCACTTACAGAATTTTTCAAGCTCGGGTTAAACTTGTTATATAGCACCGCTATCGAGCTAAAATATTTTATAAAATTATCACATGTCCCTCTCTAAATAACTGTCAGAAAACGACATCTGATCCCGTGGAGTTTATCAACGCTATTTTTCTTAAATCACCAAACTATTATATAAATCGATTATATAAACGTTTACAAATTATGCTATAAAGTATACTATAAAGTATGTACTTAAAAGTGTAGAATATATGCTTTTATATTGCTTAATGGTCATCATAGAAAGGTGTATAAACCAGTTAAAAAACTGTTATATAGAGGTCTTCTAATTATGTTCTACGATCGCTTTTATCACAACATAATAGAACTAACTAGTAATATAAGCAAATTGGTATACCAGAGTTGTCTAATAAACCAAAAAAGCTTTCCGCGAAACCGTTATAAACCACTAACATAACATTTTGGTAATTAAACGGTTACTTGGGCCGCCATACTTCAACATCTCTGTTGCTATTTTGTATTTTACTGTGGATTTTCCGTTTGACAGTTCTCTTTATATCTGTTGCTATTTATTCTTCAGAGGGGTAGTTTAACGAGATTTCGTTATCTGGATCTGCTACTAGGTATTCTGCTACCCAGAGGTCCTCAAGATCATCTTCATGAAACTGTTTTTCAATTTTCATTCCTCTTGTTCTATTGGAATATTAGGTCGGCGCTTTTATCTTTTTGTAGAATTGATTTATGTTGTTGTTACGCCTAGCATACTTCCATTTAGCCAGTCATTTTTTCTCTTCTTGTATATTGTATGATCTTCTGTCCGATCTTTGGTTTGTATTTATCCACTTTACATTTTCTTTACAGGAAACTGTAAATAAAGTAGATAACTCTTCAAAGAAGCTTCGATTTGAATATTACGATACCGACAAGATCGTACATAAACAATTATTATTGTTGAAATATTGTATTATGTATTATGTATTATCGAAGATTATTATAATTCGCGGAAATATCGCGACATTTTCTTATCAGCTCTTAAAGTATCTATGAATTCGGAATGTAATATATAACGTAGTTATTTAATATGATAAGCTCTAATAAAAGATAGGCTGATAATTATTTAAACGCGAAAATTAGGTCACATTATCATTTTTAAAATACAATAGATATACTTGTAAATATTTATCTACATAAATTATTAATAAAGATATCCATTTAAATACGAGAGAGGGAGAGAAACAACAAGGCCTGTAAATTCACCATAAATATTGAATTCGTTCTTTAAAAATGTTACTAGACATAAGCTGCTTCGTTTACACGCCACATGAGCTCGAGAGCAAATATTTGGTAGAACGTTTTTTGTGAGCCAACCGATGAGTTTGTTTCAGTTTTCCACAATTTTGCTGACCACTTCAGTTGCCAGAGCTCCAGAATTGGATTTTCTATTCTCTGGAAACGCTTGTAGCTCCCTTCTTTTGGCCGCACGTGTGTTTCTGGCATCCTCAAAAAGTATATCTTTAAATGGGTCTATTTTCCTATTAAATTCTTGAAAATAATTTTTCTGCAGAAGTTTCGCGGAAACATACCAAATGGTTTTCACAACCCCCTTCTCAAAATTGTTTACTATCGCAACACACATTGCTGGACCCACCAAAGAACCGAAGTGATTAAACCAGGTCAATTATCTAAACGCCGTAATTTCTACTGGCTAATTTTATCATGAATTAAATAATCACACATAAAACTTACCACATATCACACTCCATCAAATGACTCAAAGGATACATACCTAAAACCAAAAAAAAAAATATGTTAATTGAAAAATATTTTGAGAAGAATAATACATTTCACCTAGATATAGTAATTGACTACTGATAACTATGAAGATTGTTTGTTGAACTTTGTACAAAAACAGACAAGTGTTGATTTATAAGTTTCACTAATATTTCGACTGATCTTATGTCTTTAATAATGTTCTATCGTACTTTTTCAAGGATTCGATATTAATCTTTGAAGATAGAACTTTACTTAATGAGATCATATATACAAAACAGTCTTATACGTAACTCTGAACTGCAATTCTGCCGTGCTTAATGAAAACGCCGTAACCAACAAATTTACGATTTTCGGTTTTTGGTATTTTCTAATAAAACAATACAATCTTCATCCATTTCTGTTACCCAGAAAGCCGTATCTACATGAAAAGTATGCGTTTTAACGTTTATTATTTTGCCGTATATACATTTATTGCACTTGCTACTAATACATTCACCGTAAGCAACAATTTTTAAGAGAAATTGCCGTATCTGCATATTTTTGGCAAAATAATTTAAGAATAATAGCATTATAGTCTTAAAAAGGAACGTCGTGTAGCCGTATGTGATAAGACGAGTCAATATGAACCTAGGTTAGGGTGGTATTAGGTATTTCCGCAGTTTCCTAGGTCACAAAGGAATCGCAAGCAATGGGAAAGTTGACAAACTCGCAAGAGTAGGATCGTCAACTCTGATGAACGGACCCGAACCTGCTGTGGGCATCCCCAGACGCCTAACGAGGTCATGGTTAAAAGGGTGGGTGAAAGAACAACACAACAAACACTGGAAGAATGCGACCAGGCAAATACATGGGAAGAAATTCATAAAAGAACCATCAGAAAAAGTAGCGAAAGAACTGCTCTCAATGAGCAGGAACAAACTACGCACCATAACGGGGCTACTTACGGGACACTTTCACACAAAGGAGCACCTGAACAAAATAGGGCTGTATAACGGACCTTACATAACCTTACATGCAGAAGATGCTGAAAGGATACCGAGACAGCTCTGCATATACTAGGCAACTGTGAGTCGCTGGACCACAGAAGGCAGAAACTGTATGGCAGAACCCAAATGACTCCAGAAGAATTCTACAACCATCCAGCATAGAACCTGTATGAGCTAATACAGGGAACGGATTGGCTGAATAGGTTGTAGTCAGAACACTAGGAGTATCCACAATAAGCCCAGGAGGTTGAGGTGGTGCCGGCGAAGGGACGACTCCTTTTCAAAAAAAAAGATATTAATATCTATTAATAAACAGGGCAAAAAAAAGTGAAATGTTGTAATTCAAAATAATAAAATCAAATGAAATTACCGTAGGTATCTACGAAATATTTGCAAATACGGTATATACATTTAACAAATTATAGTTATATCTTAACTGCATCTGCCGTATGTACAAATGTCACTTAATGGTATAAAAATAGAAACACACACATTGATAAAAATATTTTGTTGCTTTCACTTGTTTTTTACCTCAAATATCAAATTTTATTCTTTAAAAATGGCAATGGCACAAAGTAAAACAGAAAATTTAAATTCTCTTAAAACGAGATTTATGCAGATACGGCGTTTTCATTAACGACGGCAGAATTGGTTTCTTCTGTATGTTCCTTGTGGTATATTATTCATTCTTTTTTAATTTCTTGGGAAATTAAACCACAATATTTTTAAATTCTTTATCTTAACGTTTCGGTAGCGTTCCAGCTACCGTTGTCAAGAAAAAATGATAAAAAAATTAATTTCTACTCATTTTTTCTTGACAACGGTAGCTGGAACGCTACCGAAACGTTGAAATAAAGAATTTGAAAATATTGTGGTTTAATTTCCCAAGAAATTAAAAAAAGAATGCAATTGGTTTGTCCGAATTCCTTTAATAATAAACTATGATCTGCCTTATTCCATTCTAATTTCGAATGCAGATTATGGGGTACTCAGAAAAAAAGGAACTACTAAGAGCAGGAAAATTGATTTACAGACAACTTCAGACTCTGGTGCGGGAAAAACAGGAATATTATCTGCGACAGTATTCCAGAAATTTTACATCTGCGGAAAAACCGAAGAAAAACAACTTTTCAAACATTTCAAAATATTTTTGTGAACCCAAACTACAGCTAAAAACAATTGGCTCTCACCAAGTGATAGTTTGATACAAATAGCAAAAAATGAATCTCCCTAACACGGAATCCAAGAAATTATGTTTAGTCTGTATTCCTAGCAGTTCCTGGTATGGATGGAAACGAAACAGAGGACTTTCTTGCCATCAGATGCAACAAATACATAGATTCATAGGACCATAAAATGTATTTGGCATCTTACAAAGTTCTTCTAACATATAATATATATTTTTTGAATTCTTCAAAAAATTTTAAACAAAATGCATGTACAATGTCGTTTCGGAAATATTAAGTGTTTTCAGATTTATTACAAAAATTAACATCAAAAAAAGAAAATAATTATTTCTTGATAATGAGAAAAATGTCATTTTTCTTATTAAGTTGACAAAAGCTTATACATTAATTAAATAGCCGTGTTGTTATTTTCGAATTACTAGCGGTAAATGTACAGAGCAAACAATGAAATATGTGTAATTAGAAAAATAAAGAAGGTGCCGGTGCTTGCACTTAAATTATGACTCCTAATTGGTTCCTTCATGCCAACGAATTCTTCAAATGAAAATATTTAATTAAATAAAAAGATAATTGTTTAAAAAAAACCTCTGAACGAATATTCTTCCCGTCTAGTATTTATTTATATTTGAACACAATGGTAGACGGTATTGTCTAGCTGTTCATTATTCAATTCTTTTTTTTTTTCAAAACCGACCAGAAAATGTTCCATTCTGGGCAATTTTTTGTCCAGAAAATAACGTTTTGCCGATCAAGACCGGAAAATGGACGCCAGGGACCGGAAATAGTAGTTTACCTAACTAGTGCGGAAAGTGATACTTTTCCGCACGCTATTGCAGATGGCCGAACGATGCGAGTTCGGCCAGCAATCGCGTGCGGAAAAGTCACTTTACGCACGTGTTAGGTACACTATTTTTTCTACTAGCATGCGGAATTAAGCCCAAAAGTTAACATAAAGAAACATTTCCTATTAAATACATATCAACAAATTAATTATTATTATTTGACATTCATTTGATGAGGCTTATACCAGAGCCATTAAAAAAATGATTGAAAAATAATTTTTTTTTATTGAAAATTATAGCAGAATTATAATAAGTTTATTAATTTTCCAGTCATTTGGTAAACTACAATCATACAAATATATATTTTAAATATTCAAATGTCAGAGTAGGTATACTCCCCAAAAACTTGACAAATTTACCGCACTAAGATGAGTGCGTAAAAGTGGACGCAAGTAGGAAATAGTGATACTTTCCCGCACGCGATTGCAGTTGACCCGAACGACGCGAAGCGGAGTTCGGGCAAGCGGTCAAGGGCGGGAAAGACACTTAACGCATGAGTTAGGAACATTATTTTTTCTACGACCGTATATACAAAAAAGTATATCAGCCCATTTTTCAAAATTTATTTTATTTTAACATGCACATACAAAACTTTAACCAAAAACTATTATTATTATCAATTATTATTATAAATATTATTATTAGAAACACAATTTGTTACATTCTGTGAATTACTTAAAATTGCCGGTCCAGTAGAGTTATTTGGTGTTAACTGGTGAGTGAATGACGTTGATGAGGATGGCATCGTTTGCAGGTCACATAAAGATGACGATGAAGGTGACGGCAACAATTTTAAGTCATTTGTAGATGAAAGAATTTCATTTAATATATTTTTCTAATATCAAGCCCCGGTGGTTTGATAGGTGTTTTATGATACTACTTTGAAGAATGTACAAGGTTATATCAAAATATTTTCATTATTTTATATTTTCAGAAAATTAAAAATGCAACAAAAAGCTAGAAAACATGTAGATTTTATTTGATGGACTATTTATTCACCTGGTGTAAGAATAGTTATAACTTCCGAAGTTAAAAACTATCTAATAAGGTCAAAATTTGCATAATTTTAATTTCCCGCACTAGTGCGGGAAAGTGACACTTTCAAAGCTAAAATGCGTGCGGGAAAGTGGGTTAAAGCGCACGGTAGTAGAAAAAAGCTTTTGCCGGTCCCTGACGTCCATTTTGTTTTCATTTTCGAAACCGCTTTTATAATACAATCTACCTTGATTTCGTTACTATGGTAAGAACGTTTCGATATATTGTCGAGTGATGACAGTTCGTTAATTTTTAATTTGTCATTTATGTCAAACTTATTATATTTTATCTGGTTTTAGTTTTGTTAATCACTTCGTTATAAAAAGTAAAATAAAGAATTGAATGTATATCGAAGTGTCCGTCTTAAAAAATATATTGTACGTCCCCCGACCCGAAAATAGGTGTTTTTCAGGTCTCACCAAGCTTCCAGCTTCTGCTTGTCTCGACATGAAAAACACTACTTTCCGGTCTTGTTACGTAAATTACTATTTTTAGTGCTTGTTTAATTGGGGTTGGTTCGGTTACAGTTGGTTGCGTATATCACTTCAAAAATAATTTTCTTCTAGAAAAATAGTTAGATTTGCTTTTTACTACCGTATGTTTATTTGTTTAAATTTTTTCACAATGTTTTAAATAACCATCTATCCCGTAATATATAATGTAAGAATTAATTTTAGAAAATTAAATAGGTACCGATTCTGAAAAGAAGTATAAATTACACGACATACTATAAACAAAAAAGGGACAGCTCTTAGTATTTGTTTATGCCAACACAATATCTGTATCGATTCTCATCAGCGTTAGAAAGAATACTTGTTACCCTAGTGCTTCATAGAGTAAATGTTATTTTGTTTTATTAAAAATTGGTTACTAGGTGATTTGTAATAATGTGGTTGTGCTTGCTGTCTTTCAAATAAGGCGAATTTACCGAATTCGCCTTTGAACAGGCAAATGGATATTACTGAGTTTTTATTAAATAGTAAATTAGGTATTGATTGCAATACTTTGACCACCTTTTTATCATTATTTTAGATGTTAGACACTATCGTTCAGGGTCGAATTATTCTTGTCGATCGGAATATTTTAGACGTTCTCGTTAATGCCATGTAATTTTAATCACTGATATAATAAATAAAGAAGATATTATACCATGATGAGTCAAATTCATTTATTCAGACAGATTCTTATGCTCAGTTATTGTTCTTCCTTTTACACATAAATACTTTATCGAATCGACAATTTACGGCCAGCCTGGTTAAAATCAGACAAATCGATAGCTGTTATTGCAAGTAGTACATAAGCTCGCCTCTTTTATTTTATTTTATTAAGAGACCTCTTATAATTACGTTATGGACTTTTTGTATGAGGTCTCAGAATAATATTTCTGCCAAGGTTTCCGCATACAAATATTTCAAAAAATGAAGAGGTAGACTTATTTAACCCAGTTATATTACAAAGATATAAAGGATGTTTGAGAAAGATTAGCAGTACTAGTACAGTACTAGGAATTAATACAAATATACACGAAACAAATATTCTTTTTTTAATTTCTTGGGAAATTAAACCACAATATTTTTAAATTCTTTATCCAGGTTTTCTTATGATTTATAATTTGAATAGTTGTTAATCGATACACATTTCAATACACAAAATCACAAAACTGAGTATACATATTTCAAAAACTTAAATATTCATACACAAAAAAACTATCAAGAAACGCGTTTTATTAACAAAATTTCCAATATAAGCGAAAAAAATGCGCTATCCCAATAAAAACCGTTCCTGGAACGTGCACTTCACTGGATTCCATTTCTAGTAGACTATCATATCGTTGGAATGTCATAAAATGAAATATTTCATTTCACATTTTGCCACTGATATGATCTACTATGAATGGACCTTAATAAAAATTTGATAACAAAATTTTGCAAAATAATTTTTTGAGTGTCCAGTTGTCAAATTTTTTCTGTTGTGTCAGTTAGGGATAAAAATTAATTTCTACTTATTTTTTCTTGACAACGGTAGCTGGAACGCTACCGAAACGTTGAAATAAAGAATTTAAAAATATTGTGGTTTAATTTCCCAAAAAATTAAAAAAAGAATGAATAATATACCACAAGGAACATACAGAAGATATTACGAAACAAATAATTTAAAAAAAATACAATCATCATTATAATAAAATAGTTTTCCGTTCGAATCTCAAGAAAGTTTAAAATGGAATGATCGTCACTGCACTGTAACAGGAAGGACAGATACAGATTATAATTTAAATTGTTTTCCTTATTGGCATTCATTTAGAGACTTTTGAGGTCTAACCATCCATGCATTACGGGTGTTAAGAAAATAGATATCGGTCTGCACTCAACGTTAATCTTTAGATATCGAAGAATAATTATATTATTTATTTATAATATTCTAACGCTAAGTGACCGTTCAACTGAAGGGGCGTTCATTAATTACGTGAGGCATTTTCGAAGATTTTTGGACCCCCCTTGGTGAGATGTAGTAATTTTTTCCTCGACCCTTCCCCCTCCATACTTAATCTTACGTGATATTTTTCAATATGTGTTTTTGGGTGTAAATGCATTGGATTTATAAAAAAAATAGTTTGCTCGATAACTTTCAATTAACACAAGTATTAGGGACTGTTACCGTTATCCTGTGTCAAATTTTATGCAAGACATATTTTTCATTTTAATTTAACTAAAATTTGACGCAATTTTACATCGTTTTTGATATTTGCCGAGACCTCCCTCTCCCCCAAGTAATATTTGGATCACCACTCCCTCCCCCTGAACACCTCCTGTAATTAATGTTCGCCCTCTAATAAAAAATTTGGTTTGCGGTAGGAGGTGAACGGTCGGACGGAGAACATATTATTATATACCTAGTACTGATGATGCGCGAATATGCCGAATCGGTTTGCAAGTTATATGTTGTTCCTTCTGAATGGTTCGTTGAATCTTGCAGGTAAAGGAGTGAAAATTTACATGTAAGGATAGGATAAAGTGGAAAATATAGCAAGACTAACCAGGGCTGACAACAAATTGAAAAAAGGAAAAAGTAAGAGGACTGATCCTTAATCTGCAAGAATCAACAGTTTGATGATAAAATTGTTAGTTCTTTGCAAATCGGATTGGTGTAAAGATTATTACGATGACATGTCAATAAAGAAATGAGTATCAATAAGTTACAGTTAGTTTAATTTATAAGAGTGCTACGCCTAGTCCGCACCTGAACATATCACAAGGTGGATCACATAAAGTAAGCCTTCAGCTCAATATTAGGTCTGTTCCAACTGGAATCCGAAAGTGTCAGAAACGATCAGAGAATAACTGGTCATCGCAAACAACGAGTTTACGTAATTCCTATCACTGATTGCAATGGTCCACTATTCTCTGATGGTTTCTGACAGTTTCTGATTGCGGTAAGATTAGACCTATTATAATTTCCCGCAAAACAATTATATAGAATGATTAAAGTTTATTAGATTTTTTCTAACATCGCCAGTAATGGCGGGGTGAGAATGCTTACTGTTTGGACTGCAATAACATACCTGAATACACTAATTTATAATTATTACTTTTCATTTGATGTTCAAATTTTTATACTTTTCTACGTCTACTAAGTACCTTTTTTTGTCGCCATAGTCAAGCTTTATACTCTATGACATTCTGATAATTACAACGAATCTAATGATATTTATATTAAAATGCGTCAATCCGATTAGGTAACTTAATACTGGTAATGTTTAGACTACGAAACTACATGGAAATTTTGAAAATATTAAGCCAACCTATTCAATTTATTTTTTATCGCACAAATCCGACTTGCTTACAACATCTATGTGACTTTCACATACTATTTGATTGCCCTATCTATAAATACCTATTTGAGACTTAATTTCCAAGCAGCATTGATGAACTTATAATTAAAATTGACCATTTAACACCCAGTATGGCAAAAATAATTTGTAATCGTGTACAGTATCCAGCAATTAAGATGTTAGATGTATATTTAATTATTGATTTATTTTGATTGTATTCAATATTTCTTTTAGAGCGATTTTTTTTTTTGCACCAGGCTTCTTTATAAGAAATGAATATAATAATCATTTATTTTTTATCTTTGTGTAGAAAATTTGAGTGAAGAATTTCAAAGTAGGTAAAACCATGTAAAGCCCAAGTATTGAAAAACTGATTATAAGTATAAGAATTATCTACAATTGCCATAACATTTGAACATGGAATTGTTATATACACAATATTTTTAGAACTGTTTCGCAATTTTCAAAAACAAACTTAACTGCTGAATATAAACAAATTTTTTATTAAATATTTAATGTGCATTTTTACACATGTTGTTATTATATGAAAAGAATGTAGGTAATGAATAATATTGCAAACTCTGCGGTTAATAAAATATACCATTGATTACAAAATTTGGCGACTAGGTAACACAGACATAAACAGACCTTACGTTGGTTCTAAAATATTATAGAAACATTTCTCGGAAAAAAGATTGAAACAAATAATTTTTTAACAAAACTTTAATTAAAAATGCAGTAGTAAAATATTTGAAAATTTCCTTATAAATTTTAATACTGAAAAACTTCACAATCTAATTTTTTTTGTCTGGACTTGAATTTTTGTTGAGAATACTAATTTGGCATGTGTATCAATTATTATCAACAAATGGTGTTCATTTATAGCTCGTCCTTAAATAATCCTGTAACCCAATTACACTTCGTATAATAAGTATTAGTTGAGAAATCGAGTGTTTGATAACTAATAAATGAAAATATAAAAAATGTTCAACTAGGTGAAACTTGGGTAAATTAATTTACACTTAATACATTTCGAATGGGATTTAAATGCTGTGAATGTTAATATTGTTAGTCTAGTATAGTAGTTAATTTGAGATTAAATATTTCAAAAAATCTTATAATGAAGTAGAGAAACTTTCGTTTGTACAGAGTCTAATACTTTCGAACTCTTAAACTTTGAGCTTAAGCTGTTTGCTCTTCGAGATAAAAAATTATACATTTTTTGTTCAAGGCGATGGTTTGATTTAATTTATCTTTGACGAGAGAATAATATCAATTTATTTTTTCTACGATCATTATCCAAAGTAGGCTTTTACAAATCCAAATTCAACTGTAAAGTTTACATTTTTTGCGATCTGCCTGATAGATTCCATTATATGGTGAATAGATTTTTAGAACTATCTCATATCAATATTATTGAAAAATCCACAATTTCCATTCATACGAGGGTTGAAAAGGTCAATCAAGCTGATTTGATTATTTTGTAGAAAGAAAACTATGATACGAGGTTGTCTTTTATGGTAAAAGTATATTTATAAAATAAAAATTATTTAGTACATTTCAAAGTTTGAATTTACGAGTACCATTTACATTATATTCACATGCAATAAATAGTTGTGGCAAATGCAATCCTGCCGATCTTCTAGCTCTGATACTTCAAACATCTTTTTTTTTGTTTTCTTAAGATTAAGTTATAATTATTAGAATAATAAAATAATATATACACCCGTTTATTCTTTACTCATTCCTTTATAAAACCCCATTCACCCTCTCCCGTTTATCTCCATTCACTCTTGGCGAAATGCAATAAAAATTCTAGCTATACAAATTTACAACCGTACAAGTATATACAAGTTCCTCATGGCGGGAATTGGGTTGGGAGTTTAGCATGCAAAAGTATTTTAAACTTTCCTTTTTTCAATAAATGCATTTTTTTATTAAATTATAAAGCTTATGTACAAACCTCGTGGAGCAGCTATTGTTACAAATATTTTTCCTGTTTGTTCATATTCTTCGAAGAGTGGTATAATTTAGTCTCTTTGGTTCTCAGGTTAAACACAAATTTATTTTGATATTTGAGAAAGATGAAAACATTTATAAAAAGTTTTTAATACATTTTTTATTTCCTATCCCATCTTTGTTCCCATTACTTCTTAGCCACTTGTTTATTTTGAATTTAGATATAAAATGCAATAGAAATTATTTATTTCACAAATGATGACCTTAATAAGTTAAGTGCTAATGTGAATTGAAATATTCAACAAGTCTCTTAATTTTCAAAATTAAAATTAAATGCTGTTGAAGCGAAAGCCACATTAAATAAACATGGTCAAGTAGACAGAAATGGCAACATTTCAGTAAATAATGATAAAACTGACACTATTTATTTATTTGCTTATTCTAATGAAAGTTTGATTAAATAAAAAAAATTACATTATACTACCACCGTCCATAAATTTCAATAAGTCTGGTAACTCCTTTGAAGTTGTTGAAATGTACCGCGTTTTTTGTCATCGGTCATAAATCATGCAGATAACAGCAAAAATGTGTTATACGGGGGTCAATCGGCACCGTGATCAATATGTTTATTCGGAAGTATGTCTACGAGGGACAGGCGTTAAATATTGATTATATTTAATATTTATGAATATTTATTTCTTTGTAAATGAAACCAATTGTTTTCAGATAACTTCACAATATATTAAAAAAATGGTAATTCTAATATATTATGGAATCATTTGGGAACAGTTGGTTTTATTTACAAAGAAATGAGTAGATTCCACAGAGTAAGAGTTGAAACAGTAAATTTCATGAATATTTATTTATGAATACATACATACATGTTTGCATAAAAATATATATCTTCGTATCATAATTTAACATAACGTAACATAATAAGTATAAAATAATTTGAATAATGAATTACATAGATACATAGCTGATAACCTAAATATGTTTATATATATATATATATATATATATATATATATATATATATATATAT
>CAJUYI010000013.1:100395-163501 GCA_910591695.1 Galerucella pusilla | reverse complement strand
ATATATATATATATATATATATATATATATATATATATATATATATAACTGAAAGATTTTTTTATGATTATATATATATATACATACATCTCATCTCATAGATCCACAAATTTTTATTCAAATGAGCCACTATGTCACAAAAAGAGCGTAATAAATAATCTAACTGATAGAGCTATTGAACTATCCAAAATTTAGAGAAGCTAACTTAAGAAAATGAAAACCATTCTAGCAGAAAACAACTACCCACAACAATTTACTAACAAAATTATCAATAAACGAATTCATTCCATATATAACAACTCCCAAACTAATGAAAAAATCCAATACTTATATTTCGCTTCCCTACGTGAATGGTCTCTCAGAAAAAATAAACAAAGATCAATTTCCCACAAACTGATTGACACCAACAAGATATTTTTCTCAAAAATTAAACCACAAATGCATAAACACAAGCAAACACATACAGTGTATCAAATCCCTTGCCAAGATTGCACCAGTACATTCATTGGCCAGAGTAAACAATATCTGCAAAAGATAACAAGTTCACAAATACTCCAAAAACAGATGTAACAGCACTCTCACATCATAGACAACAAACAGGACATGCTTTTAACTATTACCAAACTAAAATTCTTGCAAAGGAAAAAAACGATAAGGTGAGAAATGTTTTAGATATAATCCATATTAAACAAAATTCCAACAGCATCAATTCTAGAAATCACATAAAAATCTTAAGCATTATTTATGACGGAATTTTATGAAAATAATAACAGATAATTAGTACCACCTCTGAAACTTTTTGTGCCTTACTATTGAATATAATATACTAAAATTTCGTACTATCAAATAAAAATTTCAAAATGCAGTTGTTACTAGGAAAAAACCAATAATGTATGTTTTTTTTGTAAGTAATGTATTAAAACTTGAAAGGCAAATACTGGAACCCTACCTGAGATAATTATTATACGACAGTCTAACCTAAATTCGAATAAACTTGGACAGAAAGAAAAGTGACAGGATAGTGAAAACTAATAACATCACAAATAAGACTTGATAGAATTTAAATAATCTTATAGACAAAACGCACATATTACAATATACATTTACATATTTAACATAGTTTAAATATTACTCAACAGAGCAATAAGATCGGTGAGAAGCCATTATTACAGTACTTAATGCTCAAAAAACTAGGTTCAAATAAAACGTTTATTTCGCGCACTCAGTAGAACTCGTATCGACACTGCGAACTATTCAATTGAAGACACTCTGTTAAACTAGCTAGCCCACCCGGTGGGCACTCGAGGCAAACCGGCAGGGTAAGGGATGCGCGAGGACAGGAGGGGACGATTTTAGGTTCCGGCGAGAGTAAGCAGACTTATTGAAATTTATGGACGGTGATACTACTGTAGACCCAGTAAAAAACACCAAAAATTATTGGAAACTTGACTTTTTTCCAGTTCAGGACTCAAATAACGTATGTAAAAGATATATGGATAGTAAATATTTATTTTGCGCAGATTCCCATTCATTGATTAGGAGGAATATTAGAATCTCAAATGTATGCAGAAATGCATAGAGTACTCAATAATATCTAAATAATTTATTCGCTGTGTGTCGACCGTTGGAGGGGATAGGCGAAACTATCCCAGCGCGCGCAGTGGTGAATTTCCACAATTCGGTCGGAGGCTGATGTGGTATATTGTATGTAAATAAAGGGGAAAATGGGGCACGAAAGTTTTTGTGTTGTTAATTGTTAAAATACAGGATGGAATAACAGTGATGTGAAATATTACAAGTTTCCTACTGCGCAACACAAGTTGGTACAAAGGAAAAAATGGATTGCATCTGTAAAAAGAGTGAAGTGAGTGTCTTAACCTCACTTCAAAATACAGGGTACACTGATACAGTATTCTATACGTCATGTTTTCTCCATCAATTTTATGTAGTTTGTTTATTTTTTCATAAATACATTTTTGTACAACTGTCATTAAAAGTGACACTTTTAATGATAGCAAACAATGTTAAAAACGATTGTTTACATAGCAGCGTGTTAAAAATACTTTTAACACTAGTGTTAAAAATATTTTTAGCACTCCATTCAAATGACAGCGTCTTTTCTCATTTGTTAGTAATCATAACGTTGGCAACGTCTGCCATTCACAACAATCTTTTGATTATTTGAATACTAAAATGCATTTTGAATTTATTGTCATTGCAAATTCGCTCGTTTCATTATCAAAATAGGGAAGTTGTACAAAAAACATTGTATGGTATTTGTGTTAAAAGTGATTTTATTTTGTTCGTGAAATTGTTCAATTCGCTCCGCTCATTTCACAAACGTTTTCACTCACAAAATAAAACCTCACTTTTAACACTCATATCATAAATAACTATTATTATAAATCATCAGATAAATCATCAAGAACATTTGTGTGAAATCGATACACATATAAAGAAGCATCTCATGTCACTTGGAATGTCAAATTGAATAATCGATTTTTATTAATGATTTTAGGCAACGTTTATCTCCGTTGATTCTGGCTAATTGGTTTTTGCCAAAGCCATCTAACTGAAGGAAAAAAAATCTCCGTTGATTCTAACCTACAAAGCTACACTTAACATAAAAATACATTTTTATCAACGATTACTTACCCAGTCGCTTATAAAATACTGAACATTATGTCATTAGGCACTTATATTTTCAAATTATTTACATTGTAAAAGTTAAAAGACTCCCTATCTTTATAATAATTGTTGCTTCCATAAGCTTTACGTGTAAATGCCTCCGACGTAACTTGTGTTTTTAAGCCGCGAGGGGGCGACAGTAGGTACGCACATAGCGAATAGGGAATGCTCATAGTACGAAATTAAAAATTAATAAGAGAATTTTATTATGCAGTAGAGAACAATAATTACAAACAGGAGTAAAAGATCTTCAAGTTGTCGAGAGAAGAAATGTGAAAAAATTGTCATTTTTAATGGCAGTTTTACAAAAAAAAAAACCAACGAACCTTTGAGTTTAACAGTTTCTGGACGTGTAAAAATAAACCCACCCATTGCCGGTTTTTCAGCTTTTCATGTGATGCACCCCTTCGATTTTTACCCAAAGGATCCTCATTTTTAAGCGTGTTTCGAAAAGATATTTTTTCGTCGACCTTTACAAAAAATTACCAAATTAAAAATAGAGTATTTTTGAAGGCAAACACTGTTCGTCCGCATGGTAAAAGATAAGTTTCATCTGGGGCATCACGAAGAAAGTTTATTTTATCTCGACTAAATACTCTAGATTTTTTCGCTTTGAATTTTCAAGTGCATTATCGTCTAGTTTTTCCCCATTATACTCTATAAATTTGAGTGCCACGTGAAAGATATACTTAGCTGTCTGATTTTTTTATAGAAAGGCAAAGTGATTAAATCTTAAGAGACTTTTGATAATTTGTGTTTAATAGTAGTTCACTTCAACTGCAAAAATTAAATCTTGAATAAATCAAGATCTGAAGAAATTTATGAGAATTTATTGTTAGCAGCAATCAACTTCTACTTAGCATACAATAACATAGTTCCTAATTTTTCAGGTAAAGTAGTAAATCGGATAAATATTAGAAACAAATTATCAATAGCCTTTTAAGAATTATTCAAATGAGAATTCATTATTTTGATATTTAAGAGTCAGTTCAATGACATTATAAAAATTCCAATGCGTACTTTTAACATCAACACTCGTAAACGCCTACCTAAAAGCCTATCCTTAAACTTATTTTCCAATTAAATTGTTACAAATTATATTTTTTTGTAAAGTAAGAAAACTATATCTGCTGATCCTGGCAATTGTTACTTCAGAAAACAATTTTATAGTGGAGAGCTCCCTAGATTTATTTGTTCATTGAAGATTTCACTTTGTGGGTCTCTTAAGTGTCTTTTAATTTCTGAAATCTAGTTTTCGTGTCTTATGTGTTCTGTCGTTGGTATGTCAATATTGAAACAATAATTAGATTCTCATAATTTTCATACATTTTTTCATTACTTAGTGGATTTAATTAGAAACAGTTCCATTCGTAAACGTAATGATACGAATATATGTAAATAAAAAATACTATTTCACTAGGTACATCAGTTCCAAGCCACAATAATATATTGTATATTATATAACAGAACAGATAGGACGTTGTTATCAATTGTTACTGTTCTAGGTCAAAGAATAACTTAAATTGTATTTTATTATTCACACAAATAAGGTTGAATTAGCACAATAACTAATTCCAAAATATAACATAATAATTTATAATAAAAAAGAGTATCATGATTTTTTCAGCTTTTCATCATCGAGATTCAAAATCCGTCAAAAAATTTAAGTTTGAAGAAAATATAGTACCGACCCATAACAAACAATATTTAAACCTGCAGCGGGAGTCTGATTATGAGAGGTAACCAGCTCTATCTCAGAAACTATTTATCGTACAGCTCAGAAACTATTTATCGTACAGCTCAGAAAAAAATCTGTATTACAAACTCGCATACGTGAAACTCCTGAATGTGATTTTCTACTGCACTGTTAGAGGGCATAGTTCACAATAGTATTATAGTATCAAAAAATATTCGTAATTATTTGTTATATATAATTATTTGATCATTAAGTTTACTCCAGTATCTTCTCCTCTATCTTGTAAAATGACTGGTAGGGGTGAGTGGAAAAGCTGACTTCCCCGCTATAGTTGGTAATTGATTAGAAAAAATTTAAAAAGTGAAACTTTGCATACTCACCTAATAGGAGAGTATAACAAAAACAGTCATCGTATTCTTCGAAAACTTCTGCGTGTATTTGATAATACAAGTTTTAGTCTATCTATTCAAGTTGATCTTGTTAAAAAGAGCTAAATAAGTAACGTGCCAGTTGGAGGTCGCTATTTTTATTTTATCCTAAATCTAGTTGTCTTTGAAAAATACTAAATGGAAGCATATAGTATTTATTAACAATGGAATATGAAAGTTAACCAATGGTACAGTAAATTTCCAGGGTTTTCTTGATGTCATTTATGTAATTAATATTTTTCCCAATGTTGTACTACAATCCGATCCGACGGCAGTTCTTATTTACCCACCCGGTACATATTTATAGGAAAATCCAAATAACGTCAAGTTCTTCTACGTGAACAATTAATACCTACCTTTCCTCAAATGGGTAGTAGAACTAGTCTATTGACGACGAGAGAAAACCACATCTAAAATTCAAAGACTAGCCTGCATTACAGGAGCAATCAATGAGAACATGTCCAACGACAAGGAATATTTATAAAAAAACCCTCCCTACTTCTCAGAAATCAGACAACCTGTGACTTTCCACAAGATGGTATGATAAAAAAGTATAAATGTTCAAAGACATTCGTTACGGAATTAAGCAACAAGAAGGAATGAATGGGTTCCAAATAACGTTATCAGACTTGAAAAGAATGTCATTCAATGGTACACTGACGGCTCAAAAGCAACAGAAGGAACTGGTATATGAGTTCCAAAATTGTGCGGAGAAGCCTAGGCAAAACCAATGAACCATGCGAGAACAATATAGTCCTGGAATCCACATTACTGTGGATTAGAAGGAAATTAAACAGAAGATGAACTAGCAACCAGTGGAGATGAAACACCTTTTTGGGGGCCGGTCTCCTTTTGCGGTATCAGCTCATGTAATATTGGAAGAAATAAGCAGAGAAAAAAAAGAGAAGATCTGACCATTGGAAATATCTAGTAGGGCTTAGACAATTTGGGTGAATAGAACCCGTTTTGATTAAGTGAATGCATAGGTCAAAGTAAAACTGCACTAAGAGTTTTAACAGGGATCCTAAAGGGACATTGCCGCCTGAATGGAAACCTAAAAAAGCTCAAAATAGTGGAGGAAGAAGAATGTAGATTCTGTGGCATGGAATAAGAAACCTCCATCGACATTCTTGCGAATGGCACATCAATTCAGAATCATAGGGAACAACACCTAGGAGACTGACTGCTGGATAGAAGAGGGACATTTACCTACAGTCTGCAGATATTCAAAAATTTCGTCGGGAAATAGGACCAAAGGAGCCACTGAGACTTTCCTCAGGAAATATGTAAGGGGACGCAATAGATCTTTTAGATCCCAGTGAATATCACCCCATATACATCCATACATACACATGCATCCTGAAATGGGAAGTATGGGCTATAGGAATATCGTTTGAAATGAGTAATAATGATGGAATAGTTCTAAATGTACAAACATCGTAGCTAATCTAATATCATTTATAAAATCCCGCCTGTTAATCATTTACTGAGATAGTAGATGTTATTAAGTGATTATTTAATAATTCAATGTCACTAAGATTAGCAGGAAGTGTCGATCTTTATCCTTATATTTAATGACTTTCTATCCCATATTGTAACTTAATTAGGTGGAATAAAATTTCAACTACACGAAAATCATCTATTATTTGTGTTCTAGCAGTTTATTCCGTTCATTCCGTTCATCCGAAATATAAATAGATCATTTATCTTGGAAAAATTATTAGTTGATAAATCAAGCGATTTGTAAATAAATTGATAGGTAAAACAAACTGTCCATGTATCTAACCTTAAAATTTTCAAGTGTCTGGCGCCCCTACAAAGATTGCAATATTCATCAGATAATTCAATTTCTATACTTGAGTTTTTCAAATGTGGAAAGTAGAAGCTTGTTATTTTTGTTAGTTATCGATAAAAGAGTGTTAATAATTCAAGAGAAATTAAGACAGTTGAATTTAATAATATGCAATCACTTTGTGGTCGCTATTTGGATGGATTGCACATGAATATAATACATTTACCAGTTAAACTGTGTTCGAGAGAGCAAATAAAAACTTATGGATTCTGATTCTGCTCCACAACAATGCACCATCTTATAACGTGATCATTTTTAACGAATTTATTTTCAACAATTCTACAAATAACTGCAACTTCTTCACTTATTCACCTAAATGCGCCACTTCATCCAAAAGTCAAAGACACCTCACAAGAAAAACATGTACGACTCACCATTCTCTCCAGCAATGACGATTTTCTAGTAAGTTTCATATCGAACGTAACGTAAGCTACTAATTACTACTTTTTCTCTCCCATTCTTTCCCTCCCCATTAGTCGGACAAGTACTAGCATAGCATCTAGATTTTCAAGTCCCATCTCAGTCTAAAACAACAATTTTTTCCGGCCAAATGGGATTTCTCACCCTATAATCAATCAGTAATCTTAAACTGGGATACCTTCCTTCAAAAACGTCCCTACTCTTCCTTTTCACCCCTTACAAAAGTCGGTAACGGTATCCATTCAGTGCAGCCACATAAATGGTTGGTCTTCGCAAGATTGTGTCATACAATAAGTAAAACGGTAAAGCTTCAAAAACAAGTGAGTTTCAATTAATAATAGTTCAGGGGTGCTATTCTCGAGTCAATTGCGTATACGAAATTTGATGGTCATCGACAATTTGCGTATGACTTGTAGTTGTAGGTATTCTCGAATCGTAGTATACGAAATAAAGCATCCGCCTGTCGTACGAATTCACACGTATGGGTAATAGGCATACGAATCTTGTATGCGAATGCGAATTTTCATAAGGGGCATGCGCATATGGTATCTTATGATCAAAAAGAAGGGGTTAACCTCTATTTTTTGTTATGATTGTGTAAAGTTTGAAATGAAATTTCAAATTGATTTGTTTTTTGTTTGATGTGGGTGGATGGAAAAGTCAATTTTATGTGAATAAGAAATATCTCAGTTGAGTTGAGTTGAGTTGGCTTTTAATAAAATCCACCAACTCCTTACGCTGATCGGATGTTATGTTTCCCTTTGTTTTCTCCATTTGATAATAGTTCTATGAATTCAGTTAAATCTAATTTTCCGTGTGTTATTTTCAACAGGCAACTACAAGATAGGTTCAAGTCAGAACGTTTTCGGGGTTTTTTCGTATATAAACACTATTTTTATCATTATTATATTGTAAACATGTTGTAAACCACGAGAAAATTGACACATTGGCAGTTTTGGCACAGTGTTGTCAATTTTTCATCCGACCACAAATTACGTAGACGAATGAAGAAGTCGTATAATGTTCAAGAATGCACATGAGTCTTAGTATACGATTATTTCCATACGTAAAAGTTCGTATACGCTGCGTATACGTATTGTTGCGTATGAATTCGAGAATAGCACCCCTGAACCTTCAGTCTTATACTACGTTTTTGTGTTTTAATACCCGGTAATAGAACGGGAGCTGAATAGAGTTAATTGTGCAAAATATGAGGACCGCATTCTATGAATATCTTTGAACTCAGAAAAGCTTGCTGATTATGATTCTGACTGTTGCCAGGAGGTGTACAGGTCCATTTTTCATATCCCATCCACTAGAACATCCTATAAATAAGCTAAACAAATGCTTTGCAACCATTTTAATTGTTTTCGTTTAGTCTTCGCTTCTTTTATCAATCATTTATCAATTCCAGCGACATATTCCACGTTTTTATTTATTTTTAATACTAACACTCTTTACAAGAAAATTTCAATAATTTGGTTCAAAGACGAAATTATAAACCCCGACGCACTGAGAATTAGTTGCTATAATACTGACCACAGATACTGACTATTACGAGCGAGCAGAGCATTGAAAGAGGAGCGGGACAAAGGGAAAGGGTCTGGCACAGCAGCCGAAAACACGTTTTTTTTGTTGGGTATTTTAGGTAAAAGAATTTGAGTATAGTTGCCCGTCTTCACATTTGGCATACTTAACTTCCTTTGGCGCCTGCACTATAAGAAACTTACGGCTTGGTGAGAAAGCACAGTTAGTGGAATGCAACGTGCGACTTGCTGTTTGTAAGCAGGAAACATGCATTTCTTTTAAAGCCTATACAAATATATGTACCCGAACAGCGCGGATGTCTTATTATTTCATTAGTCTGATGACAGAAAAAAGTCGTAACCTAAAACTATCATTTATCAAATAATCTCTCATACAGCCATACCTAGTAATTTGTTGAAGTTACAAAGAAAATTCGTCTCGAAATAGTTCTCAACTTTAACAACTTTCTATTTCTAGTTTTTATGAGCAGACTTTTGATGCTTCAACTAAATTTACGACGATCGTTGTTGATTGTTTCTAGCAAACTTTTTTTTGCATATTTCGGTGAGGTTCTATCATAAACTTCAACAACTAGTACGCCAACACGTCGAAAGTTTGCACATTAAATTTTTTTTCTATAAACTTTGCTGGTCGTCGACATCTACTCATTATTCCTATTTTTAAAAGCAACGGGTATAGTCCGTAATACAACTTTTACATTTCGGTAAAATGGTTGAAAACGGTTTAATTCAATAATTAAAATGATCAAGTGAATATACATTTTAATTTGAAGTGAAAGTTAAAATCTTCATATTTCTGCGAATGTACAATTTGTATGCAGTTTGATTTGAATAATAAGTAATGCTAATAACACAACGATATGTCAAAATAATTAATTGTTACTTGAATATTTCTTAAACGACTGTTGATAATTATTGGTTTTCAATAATGTGTCGATTCATCTGAGCTGAAAGTTCATACATTGAAAAAAATTCCACAGTGTACTCATTTTTGATATTAACACTACTTGGAATCAAAGATCCACTCACTTGTAATTCAAATAAACAGCTCCATGTAAAACTTGACTCGACAAACGTTAATACCAAAAAACGTAAAAAAAAATAGCCTATCGCTTTTCAGTATTTACAGTTGAAATGGATCATCAGCTTGTACCCCGTTACTACCCACATGAAATTCTGTTCGATTTTAGACTTATCTGGCAAATAAGTTGGTATTGATAATAAAAAAATTAGCGCTTTTTTTTAATAGTCCAACATTCTGGATCCCTGGTTGTTCTGGTATTGATGGGAACAGCAAGGCGGTTTTATCGGATCCTGCAATTAGGTACCATCTGGATTGCGAGATAAGTTTTATACTTCTGATAATTAGTTCATTTGGTTGGTCACCAAATAAGTGTTGGACTATAGTATACATGACCTCCTACGTTGTCTAACATGTCTACCAACAGTCCTGAATAATCTAAATAATAACTGACTAACTAATATGGTAAGACTTGGATTGTTGGAAGATCCGATATTTATCTGGAAAATAATGAAACAGCAGAGCATAAACTTTGTGTGTATCCTGCCGCGAATCAAGACAAGCATCTGATAGGTTGTTCAGTACCTGAGTCTAACTAATGTTAAAAGATACACAGGACATTCAAAAACGCTCGTCAGCGTCTCTCCTGAGTAGAGTCGATAGCGAGCAGCCGTGTAGGAAGGACGTGTCTTGAATACTCAGAAGCAAGCGAAGCAGATTTTTGAGAAAGCGATCGGACGGAGGCTGATTTTTATCAGTCGAACCGGCGAAAGCTAATCAGACGACGGAAACAGCGTTTTAAACGCAAATAGTGTTTTTTAACACTTATTTTCTATTTTTATGAAAGTCTTGAAAAATATTTCTATTTTTTAAGTCCGGATTTGATAGATGTTTTGTATGTTTTAGGACCTGTGGAGGACAGGAACTATTAAGATGCCACCCAAAAAGAAGAACGACAGCCGTGCTAGCAGCCAAGCTAGCAACAGGACAAGGAGGACAATGGAAACAACATTGGACTCGGGCAGCGAAGACAACGAGGCAACAAGAGCTATAAAGAACGCAAAAAAGGTGGTGCGAGAAAGCACAAAGCAACAGGAAGAAGTCATGAAAATGCAGGAAGAAACCACGAAAATGATGAAAGAAATGGAAATAAGGCAGATACTCCGAGATGAAAGGGACAAGGCCGAAAAAGAAGCAGAAGAAGCGAAAGAAGCCTCAGAAGAGATGAGGAAAACCATCTAGCGCAGGGAAGAGGAAATGACAGGACTAAGAAAAGCCATGGAGAGCATGGAAAAAGCAATGGAAGAAATGCAAGAGGAGAAGAGAAGCCGAAGCCGATCAGAAAGCGTCCGCAGAAAGACGCAGAGGACAGAATCCCCAAGAAAATACGAAGAGAGTGAAGAAGAGGAGATGGATTTCACGGAAGTGATATCCATCAGGGAAATACAAAAAAAAGAAGCCGCCGCCCAGAAGAAAGCCAACGAGGAAGCGATGATGGACGAGGCCATCCGCGAAAACAAGAAGACAACGACGACGCACCGGCCACCACCCGTCATTCTGCGGAGCAGATCTCCGTAAGAAAAGAAATCGAAAGAAGAAACATAAAGACGAGGTTCAATCCGGGAAAGACTCGGAGTGAAAATACCCTGCGACGGACCAGAGGACTACAGGAACCTCACAAGATACCTGAGAGAAGAAAGAAGAGAAGTGGAGTGGTATACGTATATGCCACAAGAAGAAAGGATGGCAAGGATCGTCATCCGAGGACTAACGCACTGCGAGGACACCAAGGAAATCATGGAAGAAATCGAGAGACAAGAGGTAAGTATAAAACGACTAACCCAAATTCATTCCAGATTCGGAGAGAGAAGACCGCTACCCATCGACCTGGTGGAGCTGGGAGCCTGAAGAGAAAAAAAAAATCCGGAAAATCCAACACATCCAGAACGTGAGGATCAGGTGGGAAGAACAAAGAAGAGGAAAAGGGCCGACGCAGTGCTACAACTGCCAAGGCTTCCACCACGGAGAGACGACGTGTAATGTAAACACGAATCACCGATCCAACGACTGCCCACGACCGAAGACCAAGCCGGCCACCTGCGCAAACTGCCAGGGAGAACACCTGGCAAACTACAAAGGATGCCCAAAAGCCCCAAACAACCAGAAGACCAGGACATCAGCAACAGCAGTAAAGAAAACATGAGTCAGCTAAGCCCAAGCCGCAGCTAACAAGAAAACAACAACGACGATAACAACGAAACAACAGATCGTCTAACAGGTGACAAAGCTATTAGCTCAGCTAATGGCTTAAAGTCGCTTGTAAGAGATCGGAAGAAAAGAAGGGTGTTTTCAGCCGAAATTGCCGGCTGAGGACGCACATTGTAGAGGCAGCGCAAACACACAACGGAAGACACAGACACAACGGAAGACCGCCGAAGAAAAAATCACCGAGGTAACACGGCCCAAGAGAAGACGGCTCGCCCCCAGCTGCTAGCCCTTTTAGCTAGGGACGAGCTGTACGCCGAAACGCGAACTATGATGATTAGACCCATCGGATAAAATGGGGGGAAGTAGTGAAAGTCCTCCCCGGATGTACCTCGCTTTGAGAGGAACATCCTGGGTGGGACGAGCTCATCAAGGTTGTGTGTGTGTGTATGCGTCTCTACTGACAGACTCAGGAGCAGACATTCTGAAAATAAAACAACACGGAGGATGGAAATCCAACGGTGTAGCCGAAGGCTATGCTAAGAGTTCATCGGAAAATTAGAGAGATTTCAGAAAACATTCTGAGCACACTTGTAGATATCACATCTTCAAATAAAATTAACATTAGACAATAATTTCAAGAGAATATTCACCCGGAAAATGGACTTACTTTAAATTACTATCTTTACTAATGTTGTTTTCAATTTTTATAAATACTATTGAATTAAAATAATGAGTTAATTGTCAGTTTAAATAATGAAATAATTGTCAGTTTTCACAGTAATTAATAAATTATTCGTTGAAACTTAAACAGTAACGTGAACTTTTTACATAACTACTTTTCATAACAACTAATATAATATATGAGGGTTATGAAAAATGTGACGTTTCCTAATGTCAATGAGTGACTTGACGAGTCACATTTGAATTGCGGAATTAGATAATAGTATATTACACACCGAGGTTTGTATACTATTTTATTTACAACCATCATATCCCGATCAAAATTAATAAATCTTTGTTTCATTCTGAACACACCTAAAATATTACATTTGACAACAACTGTCACCAATATAAATAAATGTCGGATAAAGTCGGATGGATATTAAGTTCGCGAATAATAAATTAAGAAAAATCTCATCCGATGAAGAAATAGGTATTATAATATTCATCAATTTGTTATATTTTAAATGTAAAAAATATTCATCTAAAATAGATAATATTAGGTAACGATCACATTATTTTAGAGGGCGGGAGGTGAGGATGGGAGGTCACTTTCCGACCTTCAATGACGTTAGTAATGACAGCTTTACATATTATATGGTTGAAAATAAATTTATATTTCTTGGTTTTAAAGACCATGGTCTATTAGGGTTGGACCAGGTTGAACCCAAATAGCTGGATAAGGATACCGAAAAATTTACAAAACCTGTCCTCAAAATTGTCTATCTAAGCATTTTGTTTTTTCACCACGGAGTTGCCACTGCATATCCGATACCATCTAACCTTAGTTTTTAATACCACCCTTCCCAATAATTATTGTATTTTTTTTTATAGCTTTTCAACATGTAATCAAAATGAAAATGATAAAATGCATATTAGTATTCGTAATAACTTGAGTGGTTGTAATTGAGAGGGATTTACAGTTTTCGTTTTATCCATAATATCATAATCTATCAGATCTTGAACATTAAACATCAATTGAGAAGATATTTCATACTTGTATGTATAAGCGGTTAATGAAATAGTATGAAAAGAACTATTGATTTATTACTTCATCTTGGAGATAATCACTAAAATATTACATTAATACTTTTATTAATAATAATCTTCCATCTATACTGTTATCCGTCAAAACTGAATTAAGTACTTTTGCCGTTTCTAAAATAGGTTTCTACTATTTACATCATAAATTTTATATATTACGTTACAAATTTCCATCTTTATCGTTAAGTAGATAATTCTAGTTCCTGACAATTACGTAGTTGGAACAAATTCCAGCTAGAAATAAATATTTATTATACAAATTACAATGAAAATGGGGTTTTTAGATAAAATGAGAATTTTTAGATAGGTTTAATTGGGCCCATTTTGCCAATACATATACAGGCTGTTTCACAACGCTTATTGAAGACTACTCATACGATTGCTATAAAAATTGGTATAAATGAAAAACCAGTTATGGTGAATTTATGCAAAATATTTTGACATACATGTCATTTCCGATTTTAACACTGTATATTATCAACTCAACGAATGACTTCAGTTTCGCTTGAAAACAACCAAATTGTGTTAAATTGTTTAATAATCCCTGGGTCAAGGCCGATCTGGAACAACTCTGTCACATTCACCCAAAAAGCTGCATCGTGGCATCGTAAATGGTCCACTGGTCCAATATTCCAGACCAAAGATAGGCAAAAAGATTATTACGACCTATTGACCACTGAACTGAATTGCTCTTCAAGATTCAGAAATCTCAGATAATACACAATATGAGTCATAGATTGGCACCAACGCAAATATTTCAGATTCGCCTATGCTCGAAGTCCTGTGTTAGGTTAACCTACAAGGGAAGTATGTATACAATTAATCAAGAAGAAATCTGTACTATGTGCATGTGCAACTCTTGTCAAAATGAGATACTTGAACATATTGTGCTTCAAGGTAGGATGTATGATTGTATTATAAATTATAAAAAATCTGCAAAATTTTGATGAATTTATTGCTTTATTGAATACCACTTCTTTGGTGGATATTGAACAAATTTCGTATTATTTCATTGGTGTAGGTACTCAAAATTTGTTCATTTATTATAAACGAATAGCTAGGTGTTTGTATTTTTTTTCTTTTTGTTGTTTATTTTTATTGTACCTACATGTATCATGTATGTACTTATTTACTGACATTCTACCGGAATTCTTGCTATATTGAATTAGAAGCAATAAAGATATTATTATTATTATTATTTGGAATACGACGTCATGATCTATGGACAAAAAATTTAATATAAATTTCACCGGATGGAAGAATATCCATGTCACAGAATTTATTTCTCCCAGTGGTTCTTTTACGAAGTTAAAAACTATAAAATTCTTTATCGCGGTTAGGATTCAATTAAAAAAGTGAATCTTTCAACCGCGAAAATTTCTTAACATCCACATTCACTTAAGACGACAAGAACAGTTACATTAAAATAGCAGAAATTTGTATGGGTTCGACTCTTAAAACAAACACAAGTGGTGATTTGTGACACAAAGTGCTGAAGGTAAATAAAACTGTAAATTATACAATAAGTTAGTCTCGGTCATGTTTACCGTCAAAATACTACCGGGAATTAGTCAACAACTTCTGGTCTAGTCTTCAAAGTAGACCGCTTCCAAAAATATACTTACTCTAACAAATAATCCAGTTATTGAATCATTTTTGAAACGCAGTTGGCCGGAATCCTATCAGGAGAATACGATGGTTGTAGGTAAGAATTTTTGGCCAAAAATTCATTCACAATCATGGTGCGTTATGTAATGTAAAATCTATTAGTCTTCTTTCCACAAATCCGATCTTTTTCAACGAATTTACGCTTTTAAACGCTACATAACGCTTAAATGATATTCTTTATCCTCTGTCTCACTTTCTGGACAATTTCAGTTGCAATGTTTTCAAGATGGCGCGCTTGCGGTGTACCTACTATTGAAGTTCTAGCGAAAGAATGTTTTATTTCGTTCGCCTTAGAGAAACCATTCATCTTGCACTAATGCCAGTAGCATTTAATAATATATGTACTTAGTAGATAGCAGTTTGGATAGCATGCACCAGATAATGATGATCATCATCACATCTAGAGTGCGTTCGAAAAATGGTTAAACTTTACCCAAAGGGGTGAGAGTAGGTATATGGTCACGTGGTCAATAGAGTGAATTTTATCGGTGTGTTTTCGAACGAACTAGTGTATAATTATAACCTAACATAGATATTTCGTCATTTTCATCAAAAACTAACTGAAATTTCATGTTCGCGATTCACGAAAAATGAATAATAATATGCAAAAACAATCACAGTGCAAGTGGTGCAAGCAACTTAAAAGTAAACAACTCAACAAAAAACTGATAAGGAATGACAGAAGTGAAATTTACCTAGCGGAAGAGTTGTTTAAGAATGGGTGACACCTCGGAGGTATTTTCGAACTAGTGTGAAAGTTAACCAAAGCATATAATAATTCATTTTCGAACGGCTGGTGTGCACTCGGTGAGACGCCCAGAGTGATTTCGAACGTACTCCTAGGGAACAGGTGATGCAACCAGGTAATTCTGGAGAAATCTTCTGGCTCATAGATGGTTCCAAATTAAACCAAATGGCACTAGAGTTGGCATGAGGGACCTATAAAAAGAATATTTCCAAGCCTTGGTCAATATATGTCTTGTATTTCAAGCATAGACGATTGCCACTATAGCATATATTGATGAAAACAGCAGAAGAGGATATACCGGACAAAACATTGGAATTTTCACCGACAGCCAGGCTCTACTTAATGTTATGAGACACAACTAGGTCTATAGACTGTTAAAAAATCACTGACCCTAATATGGATGTGGCTGCCGATACATACGGTGAAGACCAGTTAGCTGAAGAAGGTTCTAAAGAGGTTAAAATAGATCCGGAACAGTTTTGTGGAATCATAAAGGATTGCCTAAGAGAGGAAATCGAGAACTGGCTAGATAAGGAGGATCAATTCACAAGATTACCTCCATACAAAGAGTTTACTGAACAAGATAGACAAGGAACTGAACCAGACCCGAGACCAGAGACCTTTAAAAACAGTTACCGACCTGGTCACCTGGAAACTGTAGCTAGAGGAAACATTTGCACGAAATGGGATAAGTTAGTAAACCTATAAGCAGAAAATTCCTGCCCGTACCCTATTGTAATAATAATAATAATAATAATAAATGTGACACACCTACTCACATATTCTGCTTCTGTGAGAATTCAAACAAAAGTATTTTGGAGAGGAAATAATACAATCATTCCAACTACTCAAAATCAAACTATTAAAACTAGTTGCCTATATATAAGACACGAAGCATCTGGAATGGAAGTAGATAACATGGGAAATGATAGGAAGATTCAGTTCCAGTGCCTGGGCTGTTGAACACAACCCAAACGAATGAATGAATCTCAAACCTATCGTTCACTTTGGAGTGTAATTCAATGTGGTTGTTTCCTTTTAGTTCAACGGTGAATGTTTTCTAAAAATAAAGGTACCACAAAATATTATTGAATTATTTATTTATTTTGTATTCAAACATCGAATCTAACACAAATTACTTTACTCGCTTTACTTTAATTACTGTGATGGGTAATACCGTGATTCTCAAATTGACTGTTAATTGCCGCTGGGTTGCTTCAACCGTGTTTTCAATTTGTTACATCGCATTGCAACAGTATTGTATATTGCGATCGTGACGTGTCTTGATTCGAGTTAGGTATGGAGGAAGTTCGAATTATTATTTTAGAAATTTATGTTTTCATTGGAAAGTTGACTGAATTGAAATTTAAAAAAAGTTGTAAAACATAAAAATTATTATTATTGCCAAGATTTTTGCCGTAATTGAATTAATAAAAATTGTATTTAATTTAATTCAAACAAGATGTAATACAATTTTTAATATTTTTGTTCAATTTGGTGAGAGATCGGAGACAATAGATTTGTGATTTTAAAGTATTTAAAAAACGTTAAGAAACTTCGTCAATACCAGTACCACAGTAGTTAGTTGTTGAAACATTTCGATACATGCTCATTTTGAGCTTTTGAGTTCATTATTTAAATAAAAATGTCAGTGCGACCATAAAGTACACATTATGACCTGTGTGGGCCTTGAAGCGTAAAAAGCAATTTTGAATGAACTTTTTCTTTATTACCAAAATATTAATTTAAGTCTATATATTATTTGGTTGTATTTACATAGAAATGGCAATTCTGAAAGTTTCCGCTCATAGCTAAATTTCCTTCAGCAACTGTGGTACTCTTCCATCCACTGCTAATAGAGTTGCCGACGTTCGACGTAAACTATGACCAGTGCACTTTTAGAGGTTGTTCAAACCCAGAATTTTGCTACAATTCAGAAAATTTTACCAAATGTGCTTTTCCAACAGGTACAGCCATTTGACTGCAAAGAAATCTAATCTAATCTTGTTTTTTTTTTTCAGTTTTGGTTTCTAGCACCGTTACAACAAAGACTGATTTTCTATCTTATACCAACATATTTACAAGCTCTTCCCGCCGACAACCACCAAATAATAATGCGACCTTGTTTATTAAAAACGTTTCATTTTTTGGTACCTCATCATTTCATTCCAGGACATTTTTTTGGTTGGTACCCTTTTGACCTTTGCTTCAAATACCTTCTTGCATAGTGAAAGTCTTCTTCAATATCGTATATTTAGCCCACAGAGAGCCCTTGGAAAACTTCTTTAGTGTTTTCTGACATGCACTTCAAAAATTGGTAATATTCTTTGTCTCTTGATTTTCTCAGTACCAGGTTCACAGCACACCTTCTAGCAGTTTAACTCTCATCTACAATTTGTATCCAAGTTATAATATCGTGCCCGGCCGCTTGAGAGCGCATTAGTAGCGTGACGTTGCAGAATCGCCCAATCGGAGGACGGAGGGAACGTCACCGAACTGTCAATTATTGAAAGTTACAAAATGGTTATCACCCGTCAACTTTTCAGTTGTGTTTGGTTGTGTTTATTTGTTTCGCCTGTGCTTCCGATTAAAATATCCGCTCTCTATTAATAAATCAATATTTTACCTTTTAAGTAAAGGTTTATGGTAGCTATATATCTTTAGAGTGGATTATGATAATCAATGATTTCAAGTTTCAAATTCTCCGTGGTGGAACTGTTTTTCCGAGATTTTTATATGTATGTACTTATTTATAATATATATTTTATGTATATAATAATAATATTAACACTATAAATAAAACACTTCGTCCATGGATACAGTGTCAGGCAATGTTCCAAGAACAGAGGCAGCATTTCCGCGCTGAATTGCTAAACTGATGCGTTGGGTGAGATAAAACGTCGAACGAGTTTCGCCCGATGAAAATGACAACTTAGCTCCTATTTCTTTGACTAGTGCCTTCGCATCTTCGCCCCAAGGACCTAAGGTTTCTACACCAAGAGCAAGGAAATGGTAATTAGGAATGAGACAGCTGTATCTTCTATGTTTGAAATCCTCTGCCGAGTTCGCTGCGGATCCAGACTTTTTCGAAGTTGATCCAATGTGAGAGGGGGCCAATGTGTCCACACAAGTTGCATCCCAGAGCAAAGCTTTGCCCATAGACCAAGGGATTAAAGTCAGACCATCCGGTCTTTTCCCATCATCCCTTGAAAGCCCAGGTGGTTCTAGAATTGATGGAATTCCTGAAGATGATAGAGCCCTTTTGATTATTTCATTCAATGCTGCATGACGTTGCTGTCTTCCGGCGCTACGTGGGCAGGACAGCCCATGATGACCAAGACGCGAAACTAAGGCTCCACAAACACATACATGTTCTTCGCACAAAGGGGCTCCTAAGCGAAGTGAAATCCCAATCCGGAGAGAAGTACCATCCAACAACGTTCCTATATTGGATGAAGGAACAGCATGAAGCCAGGCAGAGGATTCCTTTTCTATCGATGCCAAAAGTCTGGCATCATCAACACTGGATAGATTCAGCAGAGAATCAAATTGTTTTTTGACCATTGGCAGGTCCCAATTTTTTTATAGTGTTAATATTATTATTATTAACCCATTATATATACTGCTTTGTTAGTAGAAACAGTTGTAATTTTAAATCTGTATATATATTTCAATAAAATATATTTAAAATTTTATGTATATATATATTTAATATAAAATGATGAACAACTTCGAAGTTTTCTTTCAAGTTTCCAAAAATATTATTGAGATTTCTAACGTAAATAATACATTATTTTTAGGATGTAACTATAAACTATATATTACGTAGAATTATACTTATAGATCTCACTGTATATTCATCTTATTTAAATTTTTGAAAAATAGTTAACAACAATAGCCAGTTTGTCGAATTTAAGATAAAGACACTCCTGTATTTTGTTTATTTGTTGGTGTACATATTGGAATTTTTTACAGTCATTTGAGTGTGAAAAAATATGTGCACTTTGAAATAATTCAGGGATATCCATCTTATATTTCATATTTAAATATCCCGCCCTTATGCCCGATTTCACCAACCGTCTCGTAAAGTTAGGTAATATCCAAGTCGAATTTAGGAATTTCTAAATGCGCGTGGTCCAACGTAAATTGCGTTTAGAAATTCCTAAATTCGACTTGGATATTACCTAACCTTACGAGACGGTTGGTGAAATCGAGCATTAGTTATTTCATATTTCCCGCTCTTTTAGTTATTCTTCTTCTTGCTCCTTTTTTGAGCTATATTCTGAGGGATAATTTACCCTTTTCTTGTATGTCAAAGATTTCTTTAGTTCTGTGCTCCATGTATACTATCGCAGCGCGCGGCTGGCGCGGCGGACGGTCACAGTACTAATATATTAGATCTGAGATTTAGTAAAAGAGTTAGCCTGCTAGAGGGTGTGCTGTGACCAGGTTTTGCGTTGTCTTTTCAGCCTTCTTTGCAATTTCGTCGGGAATTTCAAAACCTTATTCCATTTTTGATTTTTGACATTGACACATTAAACATTTCAATACTTATCTCCCTAGCAACAAAAACGCAGACAATAATAATGTCAAGGTAATGTCCTAGGTAAAAATAAACAACTGGTAAGTACCTAAAATTAAATTTTAGAAAATATTTATTATTCGAAACATGAAAGTTTGTATGCACCACGGGTACTAATAGATATATATCCAATTGAATTCCATGTGCTGATAAATAAAAATATTGTTTTTTAATACCATTAAATTTATTTTATTTAGTTTATATACTTTTTAATACTACTCTGTAACCATTTTTTCGAAATAATTCTGGTAATTTTGAAAATTTTACCAAATTATAAATCATAATAACAAGAAATTTCATTAAGTAGTCGTATATGTTCATTTTTTAAAAAAGATCATTAACCTTTAACAAATTAATTAATTATTTTCATTGAATTCCTTCACCTATTGTTTTGACTAATAGCATTTTTTTCAAGACCATTAAAAATAGTAATTGCCTAACAGTAAAAAAACTTTCCTATGATCATAATATGTAAAAACGTGCTTTAGGGGGCCATGAGTATAATGCACATTTTACACACTCCCGCAAAGTCGATGTTTAAAAACCAGATATCATCAATTAATGATGAAATGTGAGGAAATATATCCAGCAGTTATCATTAATTCTATTTTTTTACATCACCAAGGAATAATACAATGACCCAATATCATCAAAACAAAAGATACATTTCTTGAATAACTCGAAATAGATTTGGTTTTTTTAAGTGGCCTGTTCATTACCGTAAACTGCGACAGTAATGTCTATTGTTCCTCAATCCAAGTTAGAGTATCCCTTCAAGTCTAATCTTTACAAGGAACTGTGAAGGGATAAGTGATAAGTCTATATACTGTATAGATATTGTAAAAGCTCATGATCAATGAAATTTGAAATGTGTTAAACATACGTCATTTGTAATATCCGGTTTTTGGTATTTTATTAAAAATAAGTACTTCTTTGCAAAAATTAATTTAAAAATATTTTAAAACAAATATTTCAGGATAATCCTATAAATTAAATTAATTTTGATTGTTTTCGTTTACAGTTTAAACGAGTTTGACATTTCAAAATTATAAATAAATCTTCCATATCTAAGTTTAGAGCCTGATAGTTCGTTAACGAAGGGAATAAGGAAAACATTTTATACAAAGTACAATAATTACTTTTAGTCTCTTTATTATTTCTCCTGGGATGCCCTGTATAATAGTAAGAAATTAAAACTGAACATATCTTAATATTGAGAGATTAATAGAGTGATTGAACTACTCTGAATATTTATCCCACAGTTAGGTGACAGCTCATGAGAAAGGAAAGTAGTACTTAAGTTGCGTGGGTGACGCAAGAGATTGCCAGCGAATACGAACCGGTACTACGCCATTTGTGAAATCACCGATCGATTGAATCAGATGTCTAATTGCTAATCACCGATGCAAAAAACTCGAAACATGAAATTAATTAGGTTGGTTCATCTATCTTCTACTCTCGCTCAACTCGTGATAGTAAATATTCCTTAGTGTGGTAACAATTGGCATTTTGATTGTTGATCGATAAATACTAGACGAAATCTCACCGACAAATATAAAAGCCCATGGGAATTGTGAAATGGATGCTATAAACGAGAATATCCAATAGCTAGACATGTATTTAAAGTAAACAATTTTTTCAAAAAAAAAGATAAATTCGATATTAATACTTGAGATACAATTCAATGGTTTACAGCTGTCTCTAGAAACTGGGATAGTAAGTGCAGTGGCCAGGAGCCAGGAGTCAAACACTCTGAAAAATTGGGACCCCAAGTGTTTTTCCAGCGGAAATTCACGCCCAGTTTAGTAAGGAAGAAAGATATAGATGATAAAAGATTACCATTATGTTGGATAGTCAAGCAGCCATTGAAGCATTGAGTCCTTGTGGTATCAGCACCAATGTAAAAATGGTAAAGCAGATAATGCAAGAAATTTCTGTCAATTGGAAAAATATAATAGAGATAATCAGACTTGTGAGAAACCACAACCATATAACAATAAAAGAATGCCTTTTTCAATTACTGAGTAAACAATACGGTAAATGGACCTATCTCTCTCCGTCATTAACACCCCCAATATCTTTAAATTTAAATGATAATATTTCATAGGGAATTGATAAGTACTTTATTGTGTCTAATTTCAAAATTTCGACTGGTTTGATCAATATAGACAGCATTACAATCTGGTTAGGGGGCATTTGAAGCCCTGGCATTTCAATGATTTCAGGGACATGTAACAAAATCAGTCCAACGGACCTATGGCCTTACTGCATCTTTCCAGGTCCTTATTCCCTTTTAGGCGGCATCCTTCATAATACACAATTATTTCCTTTCCTCCTTGCTTCTCTCCTGACATTTTTATTTTATCCTTCTTCTTTCTCAGATTCCTCAAGTGTAGCCTCTTGTCTTTTATCCATAAACAAGGTTTCACCTTCCTTCAATACTGTGAATCTTTTTACTGTTTTGTACTCTTTTCTTGTGACTTGTTTTGATTTTTAAAAATATAACCCTCCAGCACACTTGCTGCACTTGCCGAGTCTAAAATCAGTCTCTGTCTCTTCATCTTCATCGCATTCGGACTTCTAGGTATACCAATTATATTTGTGTGTTTCCCGATTCATTTATGTTCGATTATAATTTGCGGTATTTCAAGAGGTTATAACTTATCAACGAATAAATACAGATACAGATTTCAATGTTGGTTGTTTGCTTTTTTAAAGATAGTCACCAGTGACGTCAAAACGTAAAAGGTGGATTTTATGATATTTTTTAAATAGAATGGGGAGAAAAACAAAACAACACTATTAAATTTAATAAAATACGGTGCGACTTAATTTGTTTCCTTACAATCGACGATCTGCTCATCTATTTTTAGTTAAACACCCCAACGTATCCAGCAAAAAATCGATGTTTTTCAAAAATGTATAGGTAAAAAATTATGCAAACCCGTTATATCTCTATACTATTTAGAGACTTTCCTATTATTATGTTATCCAATTCACGATACACTAATTTGATGGTTTGATTTGATGTATGTACTTGTTTCGGGCGTTTAACTTTTTTTTCTGTCCCTGAAAGCAATTTCCTCTAATTCAACCATCCGCTTCCGAATAGTTGTTTCGATTTCTTGCACTTATAGGTCGTTGGCATTGTTTCATGTTATTGTAGATTTGCTTCAGTTATTTCAGTGACTCATATTTCTTCAGATTCTCGTTTGTGGGATTATTTTAAACTAATAGTTGTTTTACTTCATTTCCCTGTATGTTGAATTATGATTACATTATGATTAATAACAGAAGTTAAAAATTGTATATTAAATACAAAGTACATATAATAATACAAGAGCCTTGGTGCGCAAATCAAAGGGAAAATTCCGAAAAAGCGACTTTCGCTTGTGTCTTTGTGGACAGACTTTCTGTATTTTGAAAAATTGCATTCTATTTTATGGGTAAATTAGGCGGACTGAGTAGTAGATTTTTAAAAATGATCCTTATGGTTTTAGGAATTCCTTTTCATTGTAACTCTTTTCTTCTATATGATGGGAATCTTAGATATCGCATTTATATTATGATACTGTTTGTATATATTCCTTGGGCTGGGCTGAATATGTAAAAATAAAGTAATTCACCCTTCCCCTTCTTTAAAAAATCTAATACTCACGTTACATTTAACATTCCACCTACTATGTACCACTTGTTAGGAGAAGAGTACAATATGGAAAACTTGGTAGCTTATGTACGTGCTATTCAGTTTCTTCACAAAGTTTAATTAATAACCCAATTGGTTGTTTTTTATACCCATACTGTAGTAGTACTTAATATTTATTGTTCATTTGGTAGCGCTAATAACCTTTATGTTTCTTAAATTAAAAAAAAAAGGCGGGCACTACATCACGAGGAAATATGGATTTGTTACAAGATAGGATCGTCTCCAATTCTTCTGGCATTTTAAGATAGTTGCTGAGAATATTCTTATTTTTTCTTTCTTGCCATCATGTTCTCATTATTCCCTGTTAAAATATCCATTTTTTTTATATATTCGTGTTTTGTGTGGTAATGTAGACTGTAGTCAGTGTGAGATATCCTGTGTTCTGTGTTATCAAGGTCTGTTTATGTATAAATCTTTGAGTACAATGTGTATTTTTATCATTATATCCTATGTAAAATTATTTCTCCCAGCATATACTTGTGTTTGTAGCATACAATAATTATTTCTTAATAGTCGCAGAAGTAATTTATTTAATTGTCAATGAATCATTTAATTTAAATCACTGAACAAGATAAATGCAATATAAAATATAGTAATTTTTTTGGCCCAGTGAGAGTGCCTGCACTAACGGTTATTAATGACTTTTAGATATAAAACCTACATTGACTATAGTAGAGACCGACATCATCGTTAACTATCAGAATATGAGGGTAATATTTCACTATATCCAATTAATAATAAAAAGGGCACTTTACTTATATACGTTACGCTATTTCTAGCACGTATTGATGATAATAAAACATCTAAATGACAAATAAGAGAGTTGAACAGGTCTGGATTTACAAGAGAAGGTATAGGAAAATTTAAAAGCAAGTTGACAGTGATTGGCTAAAATATATAGTCCGAACTAATCATAAAAAAATTATATTACAATGTTTTAATTTTTATAAAACGATTATGAATATTTTATTCTCCCCACATGCAATCGATAATTATTTTTAATATTTATACATAGTATTTCGTTTAAAAACAGATATACTTCAACGAAGAATAAGAAATTATACATTTTTGGGAAAGTTAGGTTTGATATATTGATAAACATATATAGATAAACATTCTCAAGACTGCTTTTAATGCAAGAACTGCAATTTGTTTTTTGCAGCGCTTTCGCTATGCCAATGAGAGCACAACGTGCCCATTCTCGTGCTAGTGAGTCTGCCTCTTCATTGTCCTGGTGATCTGAGTTGCAAGATACAATCTATTATGACTGCCCAGCTCTTGTAGCATCTCCAAGCAGTCCCAAACAAGTTTGAAAAATATATGCATGGAACAAAACACACAATATAGAAAATTATTAGATTAACATTTATTGTGGAAAAAACAGATGAAAAGATATTGTTCCGGGAAAACCGCACCTCTATATCGTTTGTGAAATAGGAGAAGTTTGTAGTAAAGATGGATCAGAAACTTGTGGTACACCCAGTATTACAGAAATTAAACGAGACGAAGGTAGTTTAAAATTGTACAAACATGTTAAAGTGACAATTACTCAAAATTGTGTATGTTATGTGTAGTTATTTAGAGCCTTTGAAAATATATTCAATTCAAAAATTCCGAATACAAACCTGTTCGCCCCAGGGTCCCACAAATATGATAAGATATAGTTATCATTTAATTATTTAATTAGAAAACAATTTTGAAATTAGAAAATTATATATAGTATTATTCAAAATAATTTAATTTTCCACATCACATGAAATTTTAAAATGTAAGTAGTAATTAGAATCCATGAGAAATCGTAATGGATTATTCATAACGCCAATACTTTGTTACGGCAACACTTCGTAACGTCGATAGTTCATAACCACATCTCTCCATGACGCCTGCATTCACATTTTTTAAGCTAAAGTAGTTTTACTGAATTTATACAAAAATCCATTTTATCTATACTTTCCTACACTGAAAATAGTGGAATTATAATCGTGATTTTAATATTTCCCAATATTATTCAGACTTTACACCTTTGAAGCGATATTTCAGGATTAGAAATTAAAAAAAAATCTTTATTTGTCATATTAACCAAAAAATATATTGGCAAAATATCACTATTTTTAGTGTAGGAAAAAGTACAAATTCAATTTACTGTCATTCTGACGATGATATTTCACATATCGAAATAATTTAGAATTTTATTATATATTTTTTCATTTAAGTGGAATTTAAAAACAGTTTCAAAGTATTAAGGTATACAAATTATGCAAAAAAAAACAAAAACAAGAAAATTAACCCTTTCAAAAAATTTTTGAATGATGGGAGGACATTAACCCCCTTTAAATTTCTTATCGTTCGCCCATGGTGAGAATTTTACAAATCAATGATTGCCTCATACAAACTTCAATTTTCACACAAAAATGGACCTCTTTTCAAAAGATATAGGGACTGCGGCTGTAATTTGAATAGTTTATAATAAATGTTCAAATTTGTAGCAAAATTTTGAAATTTAGAGAATCCCAGAAAATATACGGGCACATTATCTCATTCACAAGTAGGTACTTTTCAAAAGACATAGGAAAGCAGTGTCGTTTCTCATATTTTCTAAATATTATCCTGCTATTCTTTTAGAAGTAGATACAGCTACTATATTGGTAGACGCACTTTTAAGTGGTATGGTTGGTTGGAAATCTTGTAAAATTGCGTAAGAATATATTGGCGATTTCGCCAGTAACAGGATGAGTATTGCGAAAAAATTATGGATACCACTAACAGTTCTACTTCAAATGACCCTTTAATTCTATTGCAATCCAAGAAATTGCAGTAATTCAATTAATTGAAATTTCTACAATTCTTAATAGTAGTTTCCCCGTTCTTTTTATTACTTATTTATTATAATTTTGAATCCAATTAACCGAAAAAATAGAAGGAGCTTTTGACAACACCTCCTATGAATCTATAGCTAAGGCGACGAGGAATTTAGGGATCGATGCCACGAGCTGCAGGTGGATAGACTGCATGCTCAGAAGCAGGCTCATAGAATCAACTCTGATGGGGGAAACAATGGCCGTATGTGCAACCAGGGGCTGTCCGCAGGGGGGAGTACTATCCCCGCTGCTGTGGAACCTGGTCATGGACGGGCTCATCAGAACCCTACACAGAGGAGGATTCAACACCATAGGATATGCAGACGACCTGGTAATTCTATCCCAAGGTAAATACAACAGTACAACCAGAGACAGACTCCAGATGGCTTTAAATGTAGTAACAGGCTGGACTGTAAAAGAAGGGCTACGTATTAGCCTTTCGAAAACACAGATAATTGCGTTCACCAGAAGAAGGAAAAGGGAAGGACTTGGCCCTCTGACGCTTCAAGGTGAACCAATACGACTGTCGGATGAAGTAAAATATCTTGGGGTTATCCTAGACCCAGGCTTAACTTGGAACCGACACCTCCAGCACGTGATCAAGAAAGTGGAGGTGACCTTCATGGTTGCCAGACGTACTTACGGCACTAAATGGGGACTTAGACCCAGCATGGTACACTGGCTATACAAAATGGTTGTCATTCCCAGGATAACATATGCATCTTTGGTATGGTGGCCAAAGACCAGACAATCCTCTGCTATGCTAAAACTAAGCAAGGTGCAAAGACTTGCATGCACTGGCATTACAGGGGCAATGAGGACTACTCCTACAGCGGCGCTGGAAACAATGCTAGACCTTCCTCCACTACATTATGTCATAATGTGTGAAGCAAGGGCAGCACTAACCCGACTGGAAAAAGCACTAGACCATGATGTGGCACATGGGAGAGGACACACAGAGATAAGGCAGGTGGGTGATGACATTTTCAAAATGCCAACAGACCAAATGACTACCAAATATATCTTTCGCAAGAACTTCGAGATTGTCATCAAAGATCGAAAGGAGCTTGAGGAAGAGAACGCACCACCACTTAGTAGAGCGAATGAACTGATCTGGTATACAGACGGATCTAAAAATGAACTCGGCACCGGAGCGGGCATATACAGCAAGACGAGCAAATATGAAGGAAACGTCTCGCTAGAAAAATACGCCTCTGTATTCCAAGCAGAGGTTTATGCAATACTTGCGTGTGCAAGGGCTAACAGTATGAGAGCCTACAACAACAGGCAGATCAGGATCTACAGCGACAGCCAAGCCGCCCTTAAAGCACTTCAGAGCTATAGGGTGACATCTCGGCTAGTATGGGAATGCGGCGAAGAACTTAGAAGACTGGCGACTCGGAACAGTGTAACACTGGAGTGGTTACCAGGTCATAAAGGAATCGCAGGCAATGAAAAAGCTGACGAACTCGCAAGAGTAGGATCGTCAACTCTGATGAACGGACCCGAACCTGCTGTGGGCATCCCCAGATGCTTAACCAGGTCATGGTTAAAAGGGTGGTTGAAAGAACAACACAAGAAATACTGGAAGAATACGACTGGGCAAATACATGGGAAGAAATTCATAAAAGAACCATCAGAAAAAGTAGCGAAAGAACTGCTCTCAATGAGCAGGAACAAACTGCGCACCACTACGGGGCTACTTACGGGACACTTCCCCACAAAGGAGCACCTAAACAAAAAAGGGCTGTACAACGGAGATCTTACATGCAGAAGATGCAAAAAGGATACCGAAACAGCTCTGCATATACTATGCAACTGTGAGTCGCTGGACTACAGAAGGCAGAAACTTTATGGTAGAACCCAAATGACTCCAGAAGACTTCTACAATCAACCAGCTAAGAACCTGTATGAGCTAATACAGGGAACGGATTGGCTGAATAGGTTGTAGTCAGAACACTAGGAGTATCCACAATAAGCCCAGGAGGCTGAGGTGGTACCGGCGAAAGGACGGCTCCGAAGGGAAAAAAAAAAACGAAAAAATTCCTGATTCAAGTTACCAGAAAATGTATTTATTTTCGTATATTATTCAATAATTTGTGGTCGTTGGAAAATGTATGTAGGTACATTACTCTGTAAAATGACACTTTCCACCCTGGTAATGCAATATACTATTGAATATTACCTGCATTCGAAATTCGAGTTTCACTTCCTGTTGAGCCAATGAAACACACATAATCACAATCACAGATGCACACATTTAATTCGTTACAGAGAAATTTGTTCATAGGAATAATCCTGATTGGGCTACATCATGAATTTAGTAGAGGATATATGAAAAATATACAGCCTCATAAAATTTAGATTATTCTAACAGTTCTTAAGAGAGGATCCCATAATTTATTCCGTAGTGATCCTGGTCTCTATAATCAATATTATTATTCACACATATGATATGATACAATCATCAACAACTGAGAATAGCTTAATACACACCAATACTTTACACATAGTGGGGTACAGACAAATTTTAAATAATTTGTTGGGTTTGTCTAGAATCATATTTAATTATATTCAATGAATATCAGCCTTATTAATAACATAACCCAACCTAAATTTAAATTTGGTTACTATACCATACCATACTACTGTAAAAGTGGAATTTATTAGCCAGTCCAATTATTTTTCAAAAATCCATATTTAATCTGTTATGATTATGTTCGAACTATTTTACAAATAAATTCTCTATTCGGGTAAACAACAAAACAAGTCGTTAGTACCTAAAATAAGTCTGTCTGTATCGATATTTTAATTTGTTTACGTTGTTTGGAAGTACTCGTCTTATCAATTATTTTAATTTTTCTATTTATGAACGTGAAGGCAGACATTAGGCATTCTCATGAAAATCCCTCTCAATACGTCAGTATGGTTTTAACATGGATAATGACGTACCCAAGAGAAATGTCTCTCAACAAGGCTGGTTTTTTCCAAAACTCGACGAACATGGCTTTAATAATGGATGATATGGCCGAGCAATCAAAGAGGATATATGATCTACCATCTCATCTTCCTCTTCACATCCTCGACATAAGGATATATCTGCCTTGCTTCGAACTTGTGAGCATATAAGAGAGAGAGATAGATAGTAGGAGGTTTATGCTGTCTTTCATTCCCACTTACAGAGCGCCCTATGGCTTGTTGCCTCTATATGTAGTATCTCTATGATTTTGCTTCATTTTTGTAGCGACCTGTATGTGTGTATGTGCCTATTATTTTTACTCGTATATTGGGATTACTTAATCATTATAATTTCTCAAGAAAGTAGTAACATAAAAATGGTGGTTTAGACCGTGGGCCCATGACACCAAAAGTGTCGATAACAAATGTTCGTATGCCCTTTTAGGGATATACTCAGACAGCCCGGGCAACCAGGAAAAAGTGTCTCCGAGCGTCTATGACCTTGCACCTGCTATGACCTCTAGTTTCGGTTGAAAAAAGGGTTAAGTATTCGATGAACGAGGAGGCTCGGGCATATGGATACATTATCGTATCTTGTAAAAATAACCGGGTGCTAGCCGGGTTGCATACGTCAGGGTCGCTACCGGAAGGAGGAATACGAACCGGAAGTGGCAATGGCGATGGGCGATAATCGAGGAAAGTATGCCCTGTGGTAGAATGACTTCTTTCGACCCATTAACCACTATTCCGACCTTTGCATACGATTTCGGAGAGGGCATCTCGATTTATGGCCACATCAACGAAACTAGAGGTGCAAGGACTGGTCATAGACGCTCGGAGATACTTTTTCCTGATTGCCTGGGATGTCTGAGTATATCCCTAAAAGGGCATACGAACATATGCTATCGACACTTGTGGTGTCATGGGCCCACTGTCTAGTTGTGTTCGTTCGGAGCTTTCGGTAATATGATTTTTGTACGGCGTTGCCGGATTGAAAGAAACTCATAACATATGAAAAATATTCACATTTTAACATTTAGTATTTGAAAAAATATATTCATAAAACCCAATGAATCGAGCGCTAACGTAAAATAATTATTAAATTACTGTTGATACACCAAAGTCTATTTTCAAATAGTTACTACTATGTGTTAGGCACTTTAGCTTTTTTATGGTTAAACGTGGCAATATCGAATGTTTTCGGCCGCACTTCTTTGATAGCGTCAGATATAATAACTATAAAAATATTTTATCTACGACCACCTTTAAAATTTGTCATTTACGAACCAAAAAAAAATGCGTGAAATCATACATTATACATACGTTAAAAAGCGTGCGTAAATGACCAATGCTTTTTAAATGGGGTTTTCATTTCAACACTCTTCTTTAGCTATTTCCAGATATTTCTCCTGGCCACTTTTAGAAGTAGCATTTTTTTCTTAAGTTTGATGGATATATAGTTTCTTATATAGCAGAATGATCGATTGGTCTACCCGGTACTAGCATGGTGCTAATTTTTCTTACAATTATATCAAAGGAATTTTGAAGCCACCTCGTTCTTTTCACTTTGCATAAATTTATAGAAGTTGTCAATGACTCAACGCCTTTAAGCGTGAATCATTCGTTCAACCTCGCATAGTAACCATTTTTGTTTTGTATGATTTTTATGTTTGATTTTATAATTATTGTTTGACTCCATTCATAGGAAACAATGGAGAAATTACAAAAGAACGAAGTCCAAGGAGGACGGAGAAATATTGACCAGTATAAAAATTTATAGAAAAAGAATGGATTCAATTAGATATAATATTGTCCTTTTCTTCTGTGAGCTTTTCATAATTATTGTGGTTATCAGAATCTAGATTACATTCTCCAGCCAGACTCTTTCTATGGAGCGAATCAGTCTCCAGAAAGTTTTAGTTCACAATATTCAGTGATCTATTTTGTTGCAAGGTGCGGGAAGTGGCGCGCATGTACTCGTAGATATAGTGCTATTGATGGTTCCTAGATCTCGAAACTGTTTTAAAAGGGGCAAACTACGGAGCGGCTTGAAAAAACGTTCGCACTACAATGTTGTCTATAATATAATAAGACAAATCAACACAAATTGTTTATTGATCAATTTAACTACAAATATGAAAACGCCTAAACATATTACCGTTATATTATCATAATTAAATTATAGTAATTTTAAATTAGAAGAAAATATTTTAAATGTACTCCTTACCTCATCTTCACTATTTCCACAAAGCAAACAAGTTTCCGTGACATCTTAACATTTATACACTTCAAACAAATCAAGAAAGTAACAAATAATGAGAAAAATAATAGAAATCAATATTCTAATCGAATAGAACAACACAAACTTAGATCAAATATGTCGACACAGCCGACACAGCAAATGTCAGATGTCAGCAAATACACGATACACTAAATTCACGGAATGAGAATGGCCATAGAAGGCGATGGAATTACAGCGCATCAACCGCCACCTGCCTCTACTTTGTGGGCAATTGAACAAAGACGTATTTATGCAGTTCCAACCCAAGTAACACAACAAGCATCGAAGTAGATTTAAAATCGACTTTTGTGTCACTCTTGAAGCTTATAGGCAATTGAAACCGTCCACTGACGCTTCTACATGTAGCATTCATTACGTAATCGCTGCCTAAAGGGAGCGCGCGGTTTGGCCTTGAAGGAGATTTGATAGCTTATTAGCAATTCAACCTGTAGGCCTGAATAGCCATACATTGGCACCAAAAGAGCATTTTATTAGATTTGATTGCCAACATTGGCTGTCAAAGCGATATAAAGAAGCAGTCGTTTAGTCCAAAAATAGCTTTCAATGCTTTGAATGATTATGCGCAGTTGAAAATTTCTCTTGAGAATGTAATGAAGTTTTGTTTTGGATAAATATTAGTTTTATATTGGAAATTTATGCCAACAGTTATGTAGGTATTCACAAAAACAAACATCGTCAATTGTTATGGCAGAGATCTTTCCTTCAATATATTATGACAATTATTATTGTTTTTGAAACTGGAAAATATCATTGTGAACCATAAGAAATCTCTGCAAACCTTAATTTTCTGTAAAATGTGAATGAAATACTTCCTGAAAACAGAGGGGCCAGTGATAACTGTGAGCAAAATATACTTTATAAATTAAATTATTTTATTATAAATTACGGTGTTGCCATATTCAATTTTTATCAATGAATTATATACATCCAATTGAAATTAAAGTCTTTTATAGTATTTTCAGTTGGATTGATTGATAATATTATATTTGATGGATTAAATTGATTTATCTTTCCCAGATTTTCTGAAATTTGTATCCCAGTTTGAAATCAAATAATATCCTGAACCAGATTGTTTGCATACACATACTATGAAAATAGTATCATATACGTATCATATACCTATCAATATATAGATATAAAAACTATGGCAACATTGCTCATTATCGTGAGCAAACGGTTCGGCCATGTCTTTATTGTATTTAATAGGCATTTTTCTATGCCAATACGAAGCTTTATGGAATTAAAAGATAGATAGCTGTTTGTATTGCTTTGTGAAAGCTTTCAAGATTATAAAGTTGAAGAAAAAGGAGATTATTGTAAAGTTATGTTTTGAGTAATAGATTGTTTTATAGGTGATATTTTATAATCATTTCCTCATAAAAAATGAACCTTTAAATTTATTGAGACCTTAGAAAGTGGAGATAAAATTTTGTGTGTTGTTCCTGAGGCATGGGATGGGAACAACAGCAACAACAAATTTTCCACCAAGACGTAGTGGTATTAGCCTGTAAAGAAAGAGTCCTACGACAAGGCCAATAAGGAGACGTGGTCCAAGAACCAGGAAGGTGATCTTCTGTGTCTATCGTTATTTCGTTGTAACTTTTAGCTGCGTTACTACTTTTATGTACACGCCTGTAATACGCACCCGTTCGTCCAAATTTCCGTAGTTTTGTGATTTTCCATTTATTTTTAATCCAATCTTTTTCTTCATGATCTATAATGATTTCTGAAATATTATGAAACCTTTCAACTGGAATTGAGATTTACAATCGCATTGAGGTTAGCAATACAGTAAGAAATTTTTTGGAATTTATTTCCATTTAAAATCCAAATTAATTCCAATACCAAACTTCGTATCATTGCTTTTAAATGGCACTGATAGAAGCACTTCATGGCATTTTATAACCATACAAAATTCCAATTTCGCCATTCATTTTTTGGCACTTTTTAAAGCCAATATTTCTATTCTTTGGCTACTTTTAATGACTTATTAGCAATCATTGCTACTTGGCTGCAATATTTGGTCTCGAAAGAGATTGGACGTCTTTGGAGGAATACTGAAATAATTCTATAAAATAATGCTAAGAATATGCCAAACTTTAGCATTTTTTCTGGATTATTTGCTTCGATCTAGCATTATTTGCTTGGCAAATTAAATGTGTTACTTGGGAATGTATCAGACAAAGAATTCTTCTCATGTTCTCACCAAACTTATATTCCTATGCCCTTGTGCGTCTCAGGGTGGTCTCGGGTTTAGCACAGGAAATCGAACATTTGCAAGATATATAAAAAATAGAAGTTTGTGAGAGGGATCTACCAAATTGTTTGAAAAAAAAGAGTTCAAAAAATAAATCAAAAATATGCAAGGGAAAGGATAAAAAATAAGATGTAGTAGATGGTTTGTATACAGAATTTTTCGTGTAAACGTGTGGGTGGTGTCTTCCCGTTGCTGCTTCTTCTAATAGCTACAGAAATCGTTGATTGAATTCTTTGAATGTCTTGAAAATATAATTTCATTTCATTCATTTTCATAGTCAAGCCAGCATTGAGGAAGGGTGAGCGCTACCAAGTATCTTGAATCTTACATGGTTGGATACATAGGACTCTGTACGAAAAGGATGAAATTATTCCTCAACAAAATGACAAAAAAAGCTCCTTCCAATGAAGGCACAAGCATAGCAATAATACTTGCAGGATAAGAAGATGGCTTTGTTCCAAACATAGCAGATCTTCTTTGGATTATCACCAAGAAACTGACGCAGAACTATGAGGATAGTGTGAATTTACTTGATGGGCAATGCATGTATTCAAGGTTTTATACTAGCTAATGACGTACATATTGAAGAAAAGGAATTAATAAGGAATATGTGTGTGATATGTTTTCAATTGAAAATGTACATACAGTGTATGCTACTATTAATCATATCAAGTTAATGTGTCTCCAGGTTAAATCTAATATTAAAAGAAATAATATTCTTCCCACTGTAAGCTCAACTGTAATAGAATTGGTAAACAATACAGAGAGTAACATTTCTGCAGACAATTAGAAAAACTCCATGGAACATGTTACTGAGATGGAAAATTCTTATATGTGAATGAGTACTAATGCAAATCCAATTTAATTCTATTGTTTTCAAATAACTTTTTATTTAACTCCGACCATTTAATGATGCTTAACGATTATCGGCACTACACAATGAGACTTAAGTGGATAGGTTATTTGTGACAATAAAAGCCATATATTGTGAAACAAACTTCAACCAACCAAACCTGTGTTTCTATTGTAATAACATCAAGATGACCCTATTTATAGGTAGAAAATTACTGAAATACACATTTTTTAAAAACTATACCATTGCAAGTTCACAGAGTACGATTTTTAAGTTGTTCAGTGTTATGTAACTGCAAATTTAGATTTTATCACCCCAGATCAAAAATATACAAACAAGGGGGCGTCCATTAATTACGTGAGGTGTTCTAGGTGGGGAGAAGATCAAGCTAATTCTTTCCAAATCTCACTTAGAGGGAAGGGGGTCTTGGCAAATATCAAGTAATTATTTTTTTCGCAAAAAACGTGTAAAATTGCGTGAAAAATTATTTCAAGAATATAATATGGCCAAATCTGAGAAAATAGAGTAGCTGAAGTAGTTGAAGGAGCAGATGAGTTTATTGAAAAACACTTGGATATGTTGGTTCCAGTAGTCACTCTTGAGGCCGTACACGAGTCTCCATGGACTGAATTAGAATGATTTTATTAATTTTGGTTTGATATTCATTATTTAATTTTATGATTGCGATTTCGAATTACGTTAATATTCACAAATACTAGTATTTGCTAATCTTCAATAAAAGTAATAGAACAAGTTTTTTTTCTCAATAATCCAACACGTTTACAGTCCAAATAGAAGTTTATTTGAAGAATCTTGCGTGAGATTAGAGGAAGGGGGGGGAGTTGAGGAGAATCTTACGATATCTCACCAAGTGGGGGTTTGAAGAGTTCTCAAAAACGCTTCACGTAATTAATGGACGCCTCCCAATAATCAAATTTTGAGATCTAACTATTCCGCGATAAACCTAGATGTTGTAATTACCAATAATTTTCACGGATTTAATATCGAGAAATAGGTAAGTAGGAATTGTTTTTATATATAAAGTGATTAATAATCCTTGAGACACAATCCAAAATCGTATTAGAGTACCTAACCACTGCAAAGCCTGCTTCTGCAAACGAAATTCTATGTAAGTTTCATTCGTATTTATTTTCCCACGCACCTTGAAGAACAAAAGCGTTTTAACGATAATTTTTAATGTTAATTTAACTGTAAAATCTTACGAAATAGTTGCATACCTTACAAACGGTCAAATTAAATAAAAAAAATACGCTAAAGAATTTGTGACTGCGCATCTTATTGAACTTTTACTTGATATGGATGCCTACACACTACACATTCACAATGTGAACGTACGCGACGACCGGTCATTGAGGAAGTGTTTGTTACATAACAAAATAATGGTAATAAGAGATCTAGACGACCTGTGACCTTGATCACTGTGCTCGTATAAGAAGCATAGGGGCAAGCGACGAAGAATTGTGTGGTTATTCAATAAATCATCGCGTCGAGTGGATGAACTCTAAAATAATTTCATTGTAAATGTATTGAATATTAATAAACGATATATTGACAGAACAAACAAATTAAAAAGTCAACGAATCAAAGGTTTTTGTCCTTGTAAACTGAAACATGATAAATATTTTAATAATAATGTAGATTTCGTCTAACCATGGACCAATTAGTCTAACATCGTTTGTACTCAAAACGATGGAAAAGGCTATTGATAATCATATTAGAACGGAAATCCTAGAGAGACTACATATCCACCCATGTCAGCCAGGGGGAAATTCGAAAACACCCTTTGCGATATTGTACAAAAGGGTCTAATCTATACAAATAGCTGGTGTAGGCAAGTGGGGCTTAGCATCAACCCCACTAAAACCATCCTGATAGCCTCAACTCAACCTCAAAACCATAAAACTTGATGGAAACGAGATTGAATGGAGACAAGAAGTCAAGTATCTAGGTTTAACTCTAGACAGTAAACTCCTGTGGAACTAACACGAAAAGGAGATTACATACAAGGCAAAAATGGCTATAATGGTGTGCAGGAATCTGGCGGGAAGAAACTGGGGCTGTAACCCAAAAATCCTAAGCTGGATGTACACTGCCATAGTGAGACCAATCATCACTTATGGAGCCATTGCGTGGAGTAGTAGAACTAGCCTATTGACGACGAGAGAAAACCTCTCCAAAATTCAAAGACTAGCCTGTATCATGCATTACAGGAGCAATGAGAACATGCCCAACGGCAGCCATGGAAGTAATTCTCAACCTCACCCCTCTACATATGGTGGTGGAAAGTGTTGCAGAAAGAACAAGATACAGACTAAGTAGAGAGGGAGTCATTAAAACAAAACCACCTCCTCACTTCTTAGAAATCAGACAACCTGGGACATGCCACAAGACGGTATGATGAAAAAGTATAACTTTTCAAAGAAATTCGTTACGGAAATGAGCAACAAGAAGGAATGGGATCCAAATACCATTACCAGACTTGGAAAGAATGCCGTTCAATGGTACACAGACGGCTCAAAAGCAATAGAAGGAACTGGGATAGGAGTGTTCGGGCCAGGAACCAAACACTCTGAGAGCTTGGGAAAAACCCCAAGTATCTTTCAAGCGGAAATCCACGCCATAAAAAAGTGCGCCCAGTTCAATATTGATAAAGGATACAGAAGACAAAGGATTATCATAATGTCGGATAGTCAAGCAGCCATTAAGGCACTGAGTTCTTGTGTAATCAGTTCCAAAATGGTGTGGGGATGCCTAGACCAACTCAATGAACTAGGCGAGAACAACTTAGTCACCCTACTATGGATTCCAGGACACACTGGAATAGAAGGAAATGAAATAGCAGATGAACTAGCAAAGAGGGGGACTGAAATACCTTTCTGGGGGCCTGAACCCTTTTGCGGAATCAGCCCCAATGTAATATTGGAAGAAATAAGTAAAGTCAATCAAAGACTCTTCTGGGTGACTACAACCTGTTGAGATCAAAAGAATGCATAAGTCAGAGTAAAACTGCGCTAAGAGTTTTAACGGATCCTAACGGGACATTGTCGCCTGAATGGGCACCTGAAAAAGCTCAAAATAGTGGAGGAAGAAGAATGTAGATTTTGTGGAATGGAAGAAGAAACCTCCATCCACATACTTTCCAACTGCACAGCACAAAATCCTAGAGCACGGCACGTAGGAGATTACTGGATAGAAGAGGAACATTTGCCTAAGTTGAAGCCTGCAGACATCCTAAAATTCCTCCGGGAAATAGGACTGAAGGAACTACTAGTTTCTGTGACTCCTCAGAAACTGAGTAGAAGTAAGGAGGCACAATAGATCTTTTAGGTCTCAGTGAATGTCACCCCAAAACACACACACAACAACCATGGACATAGGTACAAGGTATCCAAAAACTCGCCTGTCGAAAGCAAACTTCAGATACCTACTAGATGTGTTTTAATGTCCATCTAATCTAATTCACCTTTACAAAAAAATTCCTCCTAAGTGAGCTAGCGCCCTTTTAAGATATCGCTGTTAAGTCAGTTTTTTTAGTATGTCTCGAAAAAAAAAACTGCTACCTATATAAATTTCAAACTTTCTACAAACTTGTACAGTCAGGGATATAATATAATGTATTAAGTTTGAAGTTTATATGTAGCGGTCTTTTGGAGATATGCTCAAAATACTGACTTATATCGACATATTCAAAGGCCGATAGCTCCCTAAGAAGAATCTTTCGGATATAGGTGAATTAGGTTAGACGGACATAAAATCATATCTAGTTTCGCATCTGGTATATGTAGTTTGCGTTTGACAGGAGGAAACAATTTTTAAACCTTCAAACATTCTGCATTTTAGTTTAATTTTGTAAGGAACCATGTATTATAATATATATAATATAAGTTTTGTTGGGTTTGAGTACCAAAAAATTCATCCACTGAAGTGGTTAGAAGTGGTAAATGATTTGACTAGAATGTTGAGACCAAACTTCGAAGTCTAAGCCAAGTATTTCATTTCCGTTAGAAGCACAGTATCATTTTCTCTGTTGAATAATGTAATAAAATATAATTATTCTTGAGCTTGTACATGTCGTATAAAAACTAGCAATAATAATCATGGAATATGTTTTTTATATATTTTAATTAAATAGAGTTGTGCCATTAACCTTTCAAAGTATAATTATCTTTTATTGGTGAATCATTTTACTTATTTAAGGCACGCCTCAGCGTGTTTAAATCGAACTTTAAAACACGCGCGTTTTTTAAGGTTACCATGGCAACATCAACAACTCGAGAAACGAAGTCTCTAAATGACAATTTTTTTATTACAGATCTGACAGGAGTACTTTGTAACGTCAAAGCCTTCATTCGAACAATATTTAAAAATTTCAATTTTATAAATGAAAATGGAAAGTACAGTTGGATTGTTTGAGATATTAACATTTCGATTTTTTCAAATCGGAGGAAATGGTATTTAAATTAATACTGTTAGAATTTGTTCAGCCATCCTTTACGGTTACGTCATAATGGGTAACGTATTCTGCTGTTTTACGTATGTCTTATATTACTTGAATGTTATATTTTACACTTAACTTCAAAATTATAATCAATGACATATTTAAGAATTGTTTTCAAAATATGACAATTGAACTGTCAAAAGTAACAGATAAAATTTATGTTGACCTTGAATAAGAAATACGTTAATGTCGTCATAATTCCGTCTCATCCATTTCATTAATGAGAGAGCAAACTGGACAATGTATGACGTAACGACAAACGATGGCTGAACAAACTCCAATATTCTCAGAGCTCAATGAGGTTGAACTTCCATCAAAATGCAAGTTAGTTTATGTTTTCATCATTTCCATGACAACGCAATTCAACCATTTTACATTATTAGTTCTTATTTCCATTTCTTGTTGTTGTAGTAGTAATAAATAATATCAAATTGTACCAATAAAAAAGAGAGTAAAGTATTCGTAGATAACTGGTCTCTAAAACACTTATGCCCAATTTCACCAACCTTTTCCTAAAGTTAGGTAATACCTAAATCAGATTCTGGAATGACAAAATAGAATTTACGTTTCACCATGCGCTAAGAAACGCCTAAACATGATAGAAAATACCCAATATTTGTCACTCTCAAGTAATTCTTAGCGCGTGGTAAAACGAAAAATTCACTTAGCAATTCCAAAATCTGATTTAGGTATTACCTAACTTTAGGAAATGGTTGGTGAAATTGGGCATAAATATCCACTTATACTTTAATATACTATTATTTGGTTTTACTGTATTGTCGATTTTTAGTCAGACATAAAAGAGTGTCGGACTGGAGAATGTAATTTAGAATCAGAAGAGAGATTTGACTAGCGTTAAAAAGGAAAATAATAAACTCTATAAATTTGTTAACCTAAGTCAGGTAGATAATATAAAAGGTGGACATTAAAGTAAGATATGAACTTGTAAAAACTTAAATGTTTAAATATATTTTCTACAGCCTATTAGAAAAATAGGGTTATAATGGTAATTATTCATAGAATTGTTTTTTTTAAAAGTTCATTGTTTAGTCAACTAATGGTTCGACAATGGGCCCTTAATCTTTTATAGGTACAACTGTTGTTAATATTTTATAATATTGTATCAAGAGTTATTATGCAGATACACTTACCAGATTATACAGTTAAGAAAATTCTGTAAAATACATACCTGGAAAAAAAAGAAAATATTAGAAAGATCCTTTCAAAGGTGTTGGAAACGAAATTTAATTTATCACTCCATAATTAAATAAACTATATCAATATCGTTTTGGATGAGACCACTTTCTATAAAAGGAAGAAAGGTCAATGCAATGAAAACAACGTCATAAAACTACTAAAACAAAACCAAATGGTCTAGAGCACGGTTAAATTGACCATTAAAAATAACGTGTAATGTGGAAATAACGCTTTGTTTATCCTCAGGACAACTGTCAAAATAATTTGTGATGTCACATGGACTTGCCCTGTAACTGTATAAACAGAAATGGTTTGTTACTGTATAGATAAGGACTTTTAGATATATTTTTTTTACATTATTATTTTAAACTGCAATATAAAATTATTATGGGCATTTTTATCTAATCACCAAAGAATTCATGTGTGTTATTCGAAATAATTTACATCAAATTAATAAAACATGTCTCAATTATCCTGTGCCACAAAAGCTTTTAAAACTCCACATGTATTTTAAATTTTGTATATTTATGAACAGTTTTGAGTTGCGAGATAAATAAGTTGAAAAAAATAGAAATTTTTGGAATATATTTTTATTTTTACACAAAATAAAATTTTGATTGCTATAAAATCGATTTAGTAAACATGTTATAAAATAAAAATGTTCAATACATATCAACGAATGTTATATATATTATCTACTTCCTTCCAATTCTATTAGTCTACTAATTCACATAACGTGATAAACTCTAACCTGATAACTTTGCTTAATTCGCAAATTATGGCTCACAAAAATTTTACTACGTTTGTAATTTTATCATTTTTAAAGTTATATAACGATACAAAATTAGTAGCAAAATTAAAATGATAAAAATGTTGATTAAAAAAAATTTGATATGGGTCATCAAAAACATGTTTCCATTATAACGTGTGAGGCGTTAACAATAATAAGCTTCGAGTCGTTACTACCAGTGGTACGTGGCAATTTAACACAAATTCTTAAACAGTGAAAGATTGTTTCCACTACTTTATAAGCATTTTTAATATGTTGTAGATGATAAAAGCACAAATTAGTTTAAATTACGGGTAGAATTGTTGCCCAAAAAAAAGAAAAGAGGAAAAATTTTGTATCATGTATCATGAGGGATTGAAACGTCATTTAGGGAATCTGAGCCCCTTTCCGGTATTTACACCAGGTGAGGTCAAGAGGATACACATGGCAGAGTACAGACTGCATTAAGAGTTTTAACCCTAACAGGACGCCGCTTCTCTAAAAAGATACTTGCTAAGTGTATTGTACAATAAACTCCCAAAGCCCCTGGCTTTCGTTCAGGACTCATTTTTTTTAGAAACGGCCTTTTGAACATAATATAAAAGTGGTATTATGTCAATGAATTACATTGTGCGTATATTTTTTCTAAAGCACTATTCTCTTGTGTGATCAGTTCCAGAATGGTGTGGGGATGTCTAGTCAAACCCAATGAACTAGGCGAAATTAATAAATCACCTTACTATAGATTCCACAACACACATGAGGAAATAAAATAGCAGATGAAGATCTAGTAGGGATTAGATAAAACATACTTCAGAGATACTACGCCCAGATGAGCAAGAGTAAAACTGCCCTAAGAGATCCAATAAAATCCGGAATAAAATAATTACAAGCATTTACATTATTTACCGTAAAGCTCCATGATCAAGCTTAATAGAAGTTTTAATGAAAATTAAAAATAACAAGAAATAAGAATAAGATTTGCATGGTCGGCGTGGATTTAATTGGTTGAAAATATTTTAAATAAATTATATATATCAAATCCCTCCCCCCTCGTATCTTTTGAACAGCTACACTTACATTAATAAAATTTGGAGTGTTTTGGTATTTATTTAATTTATCCGTCAAAATTAGTTTAAACCCAAACAAAATTAATATGGCTATGTAGCCAATGTCAATGCCTTTCAAACGAGATATCACTTGCCATAAGGTCCCATTTAAAATTATTGGCCAGAGTGGCACTGTGACGTCATCTATTACTATTACGTCACCTGTTACCATTCGTAGAGAAGTTTACAACACTTTATTTTCACCCTCCAAATTTTATTAATGTGAGTGTAGCCATTCAAAAGATACGAGGGGGGGAGGGGACTTTTGAATAGCACTGTATATTCATTGGGAAAAAATCAGGTCGACCAATGATTTTTAGCCCGAAAGGTCTCTCATATCTATATGAATAGTGTGATAGGAGGTAAAATGTATGCATTATGCATTAAAAAAGCCGTTAGTATTATATATTTACCGATATTGACGTCTTGCTTCACTGACAGGGTTGCTTTGGAATAATAGGACTTTATTGAAGGAGGGCAATACTTCTTTGATAAATCGGAAAAATATGCAAGTAGCACGTTTCCACTGTATTTTCTTACCTTGTGTCTATTGCACCACTCCACACAAAAATTTAGAGTTAGTTTGAAACCTCATGGGTGCAGTGCAGTAAACTCAACTTCAAATGACGATGTACTTTTCCGCCCTAGGGAGGAAAAGTACGACTTTGCTTCCTACAATGAGGCCAGGAAATGTGTACTTTGGATAGAGGTAGGCGGAATAGCTATTTGTATTACTAGGGAGGAAAGTGCCATCCAAGGGAGGAAAAGGCACTTTACTCCCATGTGATACATATGATTTTTCCTCCTACCCACCTTTTTTTGAAAAAGTTTTAGCTTTATTTGGTTTGTACCCGGCATTTTGACGTTTTAGAAATGCAATCAACTTTGGATATTTAATATCGACATTGTCCTTCATTCAAGTTTCATCGTTTACAACTTACTTGGAATGAGGGGGAGGAAAGATACTTTCCTCCCTAGGGAGAAAAAGTATGAGTTTCCTCCCTGATTTGAGGGAGGAAAGTGTGTACTTTTTATAGGGGTAGGAGGAAAAAACTATTTGTTAACTTCCAGAAATCAATCTGATAATTGACGGCATTACTAACGGTTGGCGACAAAAATTATTAACTAGAAAGAATTGTTAATGAAAAATATTTAATAAAAAAACCAAACAATTCCAACTACCTCAAGAAAACTAATGAAAACACGCCAGTGTTACTCAAGTTTGTCGAGGCCCCTTATACAACCTGCCATAGCATTTTTCTTCTTCGCGCCTAACAGTATCGGCAGTGTAAACGACCTTCATGTTATTCGTGTGCCTCTCACGAAAGTGCCTCTGGAGTACCGAGAGTTACCTTGCGCCTGGCAGCGCCGCTTTTAGTCAAGATATGCTGTCAAGCGTTATGACGTAATTCGCAACGATTATGGGAAAACCTACGAACGTGGAAAAGAATGTGGTTAAGAATGCAAGCGAGTACTAGGGTAGCCGTAGTTTGAACCAATTTTAATCAGCGGTGGATGCATGAACTTTTGAAATATTCATACATTCCAGAATTAAATTTATTATTAAATCCACAAAATTGGTGAACAGTATTTTAATAATATTTTTCGATTGCATAGATTTGATTTATTTATTATTCTTTAGAGTAAATATCAAACCCTTGTAAAGTTTTGTACGTGAAATATTATATTGTCACTAAAAAAAATATGTTCAACAATCCACAAGCTAAATACAATAACACTAATCCAAATAGAATTAGGTATACCTACTTGTCCTAACACAAGTCAATCTACGTTAAACTTTATTTATCAGGATCCCGATTATGACAAATAATAATTTATTTAGCTAAAACTAAACGATTCCTTGTGGAATCGATGTTTATTTAAATTTTATGTTTATATAATTGTTTACGTTATTATTATCAGTTACAGTTATTGTTGTCAAGGTTAACCTCCTGAAATTTACTTATTGTGAAAAAAACAAATTTCAAATAATACATTGACCGAAAAAGAAAATTCAACAGTGGTTCATTTTTTTTCTTTTATTCGATTGGGTGGTGCATAACAGCCCAGGCACTTGAGCTTGTACCATTTCCCATGTTATCTACTTCCATTCCAAAAGCTTCGTAATTATATTCTAAATTTTTTATTCATTAACGCCCAACGCATTTTGTTCCAAAGGTTGGCATATTCTTTATGACTAGAGTTTATAGATCAGTTTTCTCGATACAAATTTTTCAATTCAGTATAAATAGTAAGTAATAGATATCGCAGGATAATAATTACATATTCTAACAGCGCTTTATAAGTTTTGAAAAATATTTTCCAAAGACAGTGACCGTTCAATTAAGAAGCAACAGGGCTATAGGCACCGACGGATATTGAATTACACACCAAAGTATTTTACTATTGAGTAAGATTCATATTTTCTTATATAATTCGTATAGATTGGGAAAATTCGATCCTGATAATAATTATTATTTTAGGTTTTAGACCATGCGGAACTTTTTAAAGAGAATAAGTTTTTTCCCATTAGGCTTTTGATAAAAGAGTTTACCATATGCTTAAGTAGTATATTATTATGGAGAAATATACCACAGTCTTATATTTATATTATATTCATTTGAATATTTTCGGTAGCTTTTCAGTTATCGTTATATATTTTTTAAATTTGTTCCTTTTCCTATATCCATTCAAGTAGGTAAATTGTAGGTTAACTAAATCGAAAATAATGGCAGCCACTTAAGGAAAATGAATGTTGGTAAGGAGGGTGTGTCAAATCTGATAATACAACTTTGGAAGTGTGGACCTTAGAAGGGCGAGGGAGGCTCCCCCAAGTAGGGGGACAAAAAGATTCCAAAATATACCTACCTATTGGAAAAATTGCCGGTCATTTAAACGAAAAGCTCTCTTTTAGTTTTTCTTGAGATATTGGGCATGGCAAATTTCCATTTTCACCTAAAAAATCCACATTTTCTTATTAAAATTTTACGAAAAATCTGTTTTAGCTTGGAAAAACTATATAGGCTAAATTGAAGCCCGTTGAGATGACAATTCAAATGCGTTTTTTGTTTTGTTTTTGTATGATTGATGCAATGGGAGATATGGCCATTTAAAATTTGCATTTTGCTGAATATACTGTAAACGTGAACTATTTAACTCTTAAATATCTGAAAAATAGTGAGCGACAAAAAAATTTTGTTTTTTTTGTTTTTTGCTTTTGTCAAAAAATGGGCCATTCAGCATGGAGTGTTTGTAAAAAATTCTATTGTGAAAATATGTATATGTACCACATATAACCTCCTATACTGACCTCAATAAGTTTACGCCCTATTGGACACTTAGGGCCGGTTTCACAAGAGAGATTTATACTAGGTATAGTTATTTTGGGAATAAAGTTATACCAGAATTTATACCTAGAATAAAACTAGTTGGTTTTACCTACGATGCTTTTTTACTCTTGGAGTAAGAATTGCTATACCGGTGTAAAAAAGCAACCAACTAGTTTTAAGCTAGGTATACATTCTGGTATAACATTATTCCCAGAATAACAATACCTAGTATAAATCTCTCTTGTAAAACCGGCCCTTAATGAGAAAAAAGGCGAAGTTTTGAAAATTGGCAAAAACATTCCCCTTTTTTGCCCATTCGGAAAAAGTATTGATTTGTGATGCCCTAAGCATTCAATTTTTAGCCGCTGTTTTTCCCAATAATTTCCATTTTTTTTTCTATGATACGTTTTAAGCGAAATGTGAAATGCGAAATGTCCTCAAATTGCCGGCTTTAACATGAAATATCTCACAGTTTATTTTTAGACGTAAATTGTGTGTGAACTAAGTTTGTGGCGATTATTCATATAGCTTTTAAATGAATCGTTAAAAATCACAATAGGAAAGTGACATCTATCGCACTGTCTAGTTCTATGGAAAGTGGCCTTTATTCATACGCGTACAGAAAAAAAACTTATCCGTACGTGTACGGATAAAAAAGCTGTCAAATGAATTTATAAATATTATATAATTTTCAATTAGATTTACCTATGTAATATCTCAATTTGAAGCGATCTATTTGAAAAAAGGAATTTTTGTCATTTTCTTGATTAAAAAAAATTTAAGGCGCGGTCGAGGATGGAGCCCGCGTACTCTTCGTCAGAAGTCCGATGTTGTACCAACTAATCCAAATCACCTGTTATAATAGTAGGAAAATGTAATCATCTTGAAAGGTATTCATGATAAGTATGTATAAAGTATGATGTACAATAATAATTTCACTTTCAATTTCTATAATTATCCAACCAATTAATAATTGTAATAACCTACCTATCTTATATATAGTTGAACTACTTGAATTTTTGTCACTATTGATAGTTTTTGTTAATTTTGAAATCAATTTTGTTGACTTTAATTGTAACATTTTGTGTATTAATATGTCAGATGTTGATTACACATTATTTGGTGAAAATATCACGTGATCGTAGGAAAAATACAATACATTACTCGTGCGAAAGTGATTTTTCACACTCGTGTGATTGTCGCAGTCGGCTCATGCCTCGTGTTACAATATTTCCCACTCGTGTGAAAAATGTCACTTTCCGCACACGTTATGTAATATACTATTTTTTCCGCACTATACGTAAATTCTAAACTGTCAACTAGCTGACAATGATCAATGAATGTCAAATATTTAATCCCAACACTTGACAGCTGTCAAATCGAAAAAGGAAAATTATTATTAAAAAAAAACATATTCTTCTGTACATTATGTTGTTTATTTTGAATTTAATGCACAATTTCTAATTTTGGTACTTGACAACTACCAGCTAGATGCGATATTAGGTACCGAATCCTATCAATTTTGTTAAAAATTGATTAATTATTTCCCTAATTATTCAATTGGTTTATTAATGGTTTATAACTAATTACGGGTTAATTAACTACCACACAACCAAACTTGTATTATCGAGCAATCAACAGCTTTCTTTACAATTTGCAAAAAGTTTCAAGTCGATACTAAAATTTTCGAATCATTTTTTGATGTCATGAAAATGTTCACTTCATTGATTGTATTACTAGCTGACGCTTATAAAAAATTCGACAACTTAACCAAAACTAACTTTTTAACTAAGATGATAAAAATTTCATAACGAACAGGGATATCTTCTTAAAAGTTAATATATTTTTGGTATTTCATATAACCTACACGCTTTCGAAAGCATTTAATTAAAATTCAATTAAAACTCGATATGTTTAATTTAAAACTGGTTTTTCTATAGGCAATAATAACGATTATAAAGGTGGGTGATTTATATTCAATAAACCTTCACGATGCAGTCATCATTTCTCTCAATAAAACAAAAAATATGTTGAATGTTAATAAAAGATGGTAGAACCTATTGTTTTATTGTACTTCAATGAATTTGGTTTTGAAAAAAAAGAATAAGTTATAGTTTAAAAAAACACGCTTTATAGGTAATCGAACTAAAAAGTAAGAAATAATTCTTAATTTAAGAATTAAATGATTAACGAGAGAATTAATGGCATTATGGTAATAGCGTGGGTGCTCGATATCAATTGTTATAATTTAACCTTTAAGCTTCAACCACTGCGCCAGTTAGTGCATTTGCTCTAGTAGAACGTTTCAAGCAAAAACGATTTAAGAAGACCCTATATTGTATTGTTATCGGTCCTTGACGGGTGGGCAACACTTTGAATTAATCTGAAAGTTTAAAAGTAGGTCAAAATCGAGCCCAAAGGGTCGGTTACAAACAAACATACATACAAGCGTTGAATCTCAACGATACAAGTAAAGCCAATATAAGCGTGTTAATTAATAATTTTTTATTGAATATGGAAGTTGATTATTTTTGTGAAAATAATTTAAACTGTGCATTAATTCCTAATACAGCCACAAATATTTGTTTTACTTGTCATATATGACCGCTGTTACGTCGAACATTGATAGAAGGGACGCACACGAATTCCCGTCAGGATAACCACTCTATCTGTGTCATAATCAGGGTACGTTAAGCTGTCACTTGAGTTCCCGTGAGGGTGAAAACTGACCTGTTTTAAAGGTGTTTATTTGGGCAGGGATGAGTTGTGCGCAGCGGTCATTTTCTACCTGAATACGAGTAAGAACACCAAAATTGAATGGTAAAGGTATTTGTACATTTATTTCAGGAATAATAAGACACCTAACCTAACCCCGCCAGGGTAAACTATTAGGACAGTCCCGATAATAGAACAGATAAACTGGACGGCAATTCGAGTGCGGGATCAAGATACCTGTGTCGGAACCTTATGTTATCTATGTCGGAACCTGACAGGAATTCGTGTGCACCAGATAGAAGACAGTTGAGGAGAACAGCAAAGCCATTTGACAATAATTTTTTTGCAGTTTTAAACTAAATATAAACAAACTAAACATTAGCTATTGATTGTCGAGTCCAATTTTTTTCATAAGTGTAAGGTAGGAGCAAAATTTTCAAAAAACTTAATTATTCTTGATAACGGTAGTGGAACGCCAACGAAACGTTGATATAAAGACATAAGACATATTGTGGCTTGACTAAAAAAAATAACATAAATAATAACAATGAATATACCAAAAGCAATAAACAGAAAGAAGATAGGTATTTCCCCATAAGCCTGTTGGCACATATAAAATTCTTAAATTAATAATATTTTCAACAGCGGATTTAGTAAAACCATAGATTTCTACCAAAAAAAAAATTATTTTAAAAATCAGGAATTTAGTTAAAAATAATGGTACTTTGTCAAAACTATTTAATGCTATTTCATAATGAATATTTTCACTTCAAACTGTAAAGCTTATAATCTTAAACTAAACGTGTCAGTTTCACGAAAAAACCGGAAGAAAAAACTCAAATTTTCCCAATTTTTAGAAATATTTTGGAGCCTAATCATTTTTACTTGACACTTATAGGTGATAAATTCAACACCAAAATCTTGTATCTAGGTTCACAAATTAGAACTGCTGGGTGATCAGGTGATCGTTTTCGCGCTGTTGTCAAATTGTGTATATTTTCTTGAAGTTGAATTAACTTTGCATTGTAATAGATTAAATGAAAATATAAATGTATTGGCACTTTTAATAATGAGAATTGGAATGATAAACATCCTTAAAATATAATGTTTATCTTTGCTTTATACCTTACATTAAATAAAAGAGTTTAAAACAAACTTAATGCTGGATCATAATAGTTTTATTCATATACCTACATTATTACTTTGCTTTGGAGTTTCACTTTCTCTAGTTTATTACATAGTTGAATTTTATTTGGTTAATATACGTTCTAGTTACACTATGATCTGTGTCAGCTGGTCGGGAAGAGATTGTGTAGAATAGGGTGTTAAACCGATATCTGGTTTTTTAATATTTAATTAAAATATATTAATACTTCTTTGCGAAAAAAACTGGAAATAAATATTTCCTAAATGTTTGCAACTCTCACTACAGATACGTCACAAACCTGAAGATGAAGTTAGCAACTTTCTGATATGGTTATGAACTTTTAGGGTTGTATCATGTTTTCAAATCGATATAAAAAACTTTGTGAGAATAAAAACATTAAAAATAATTGATTCCCCATTAATATTCCGTCCACCACTCATTATCAACATTGAGAAAAAGTTCAAGTTCATCAACTTCACGTTCAATACCTCATTTGATGAAAACTATTCAAGGTAACTTTTATTATTTATTGAGAATATTGTGTATTGCTATTTACTATTTTCTAATTTGTTTTATATTTCTTATTTTCTGATAATATTGTTATAGTTACACCTGTGACAGTTGGTGGGGAAACGATGTTGAATTTTTATTGAAGCTATTGTTATTAATATTATTTGTGAGAAGTTTGTTATTCCACTATAGATATTCGGGTTATAATCGGTTCGAAGGGGGAAAGGAAAATGGAATATAAAGTATTGAACTTTTTCTATTTGTTAAATGAAATATTGGTCAAAATAGTGGTCGTGGTGAGAAAATATTGTTTTTTAAATTCCTTCCTATAAATTCTGAATTTGCTACAAATTTTTCAGTAAAAAAATCTAAAGCCATTGGTAAAGAATTTCCAAGCCGTCACGAGCTACGGAAATGAGAATTGACAGTATTGTCTAACAAACGCTCTTTCTAAAATTAATTACCACCTGATATCTAGACATAATTGTTAGATTTGTTGAACTATACGTCAGAAATTTGAAAAAAAATTTTCTCCTTTTATCTTGCACCATCCAAGAATTTTCTTCTTTTAAAATGTTTTATATCAATAGGAATTTCTAATAAAAAATACAATTGTTGCAAAATTCCGAAGATCACGAAATTACCGGACCCTCTAATCGAACTAGTTCATCCATTTGATGAACTTGTCATATTATTATGCACGTTCTTTTATTCACCGGTAGATCCACCAATCGACCAACTGCGTTTTTATATTCTTTGGTGGATTGTAGATTGAAGAAATGACGCATTCACTTATATAGATTGTCAGTGGTCAGATGACTTAAACAACTCCGTTTTTTATGTGCCATTGATGACTCTAACATGTTGTTGCAGCGGAGACTGACGTCATTCAACCAATGGTGAATAAATGATGTAAACAAATGTGCCTATAATTTCATCATAAAGCACAGCGGTGGCAACAATTAATATTTGATAACAAATTGCTAATGAATGTCAGTTTTTCTCATTTCCATGACAAGGGAAAGTAAAGTATTGTCACATCACGAATCAACCATTTATAGTTATTTAACCAACAAGTGTATTAATGAGGGCAATTAACAATCTCGAACATTAACGCACTCGCTCTGCTCGTGCGTTGAATTATCTCGATTGTTAAATGCCCTTTAAGACATAGTGAAAAATGTTTGTTACTTTAAAAATAGACAAATTACCCAATGTTATAATTAGTAATTTGAATAATTGTCCCCATTTTACTGTAAATATGAATTTAAATAATTAGAATTCGTTGTGTATATATTTGTTTATAGGAAATTAATTTTTATGTTTTTTAACCCATTCAGAGCACATTTTTTAAATTTTTTTTCCTGTGCTCGTAGATAAACTTTTGTATGACTTGTGCGTGAAGTACTTTTGCGCACTCGTTGTGAAAAAGGGACTCCACTCGTTCCTTGCATTTTCGCAACTCGTGCGCAAAAGTATAACTTCACGCACTTGTATCATAAATAACTATTTTTTATTAAAAATTATAGCAGAATTATAATAAATTTATCAATTTTTCAGTTATTTGGTAAGCTACAATCATACAAATATATATTTTAAATATTCAAATGTCAGTATATTCCCAAAAACTTGACAAATTTATTTTTCCGCACTAGTGAGGAAAAGTGACTCTTTCCGCACTAAAATGGGTGCGGAAAAGTGGACTTTTCCGCACGCTGGTAGAAAAAATATTCATTTGTTTCATGGGTAAGTACTGTCAAAAATAAATAATGACATTGTAATGTCACAGAGATGGTCGCTGGTTCAAATGTCACTGTTTTCGTTTTTCTTAAATTCTTATTTGGATGTCTTAATAAAACGATAGTTAAGTCAAAAACTAGAAGTATTCTATACTAGGATTCATTTTTTGAAGACGTCATTGTATGTTTGGTTGCCTACACCACAAATGTGCGTTGTGTTGCCTGCAGAAAATCGTTGAGTAATGTAGGTAAATCATGCATTAATGGGGGTCATTAATGTATGATTTGGTCTTATTTTGAGAACGTTAATAGCATATGCTAATACACGGTCGACGGAAAACATTATTAGTTCATATTTCCATATTTTATGGTAATGAAAGCAGTATTTATAATTCCAAAGTACACCAATAAAAAATAGCTTAAAATATTCGTGGATAACTTTTCTTTAAAATACTTGCTCTATTTCTCGTGGATTAAATATTGTTTTGCATTATTATTCATTTGAAATTTAAATTGGTGATGTGAGAACGACTTTGTTTTATTTTTTTGTGACGTTTTTCATTCTCTCAAATCCCATTCCAATTTCTTTAAACCGTTTGTAAAGTAACAACGTGATAATGTATAGATCGACCGATAACTGCACTCCAACATACATTCCTTCCATCCTGCGATAATGTAATATCGTAGATGCATCAGATAAGTCAGCAGCAGTGCTGGTATTCCATTCAATTTGCCCTGAATTCATTCTCTGTAGGTCGATACATGATATCCCGCGTTATTGTATTATATAGAAAGTTCTTTGATTTTTTAAATTTATATTCTAGAATTTGGTATACCTACTTTAGAAATGTGTATACTAATACCTATTATAAAAAGGAAATATTTGATTTTTTGTATGTTTTTAATGGACAATTCAACTGATCTTTCAACATCAATTCACCTACATTATCGAGTAGCATGAGCTGTGTTTTATTTAAAAAAATAGATATCCCTATACGAAAATTACAATTATTCCTATAAGAGGCATCATTTGGCGTACACTGTGAAAACTATTGATGATAATATATAAAATAACTAGATCACCCGGCGAACTTAGAGCCGCCTATACCTCATTTAAAAACCAGGAGGAGTGATTTGAATTTAAGTTGGCAATTCTGTAGACCTCTGATTGGTCAGATTCAGCCCAGTTTCACACAACACTTTTTAATACTGACATCAGCTGATAGTTTTAATTTTTGATAGTTCTGACAGATAAATAAATAAATATTGGATGAAAAGCCAAAAGTATTCTCAAGCAGTGGGTACATTATTACTTTACATTTCTTTTAAGTAGTAAAGTCGGTTTAGCGAGTATTAAGGGAATACTGAAGTAGAGGAACATTATATAGTGCAGAAAATATTAGTGGAATACCAGGACTTTTGAAAAATTGTGATGAGTGAATAAAAAATGTCGTTAGAAGAACAAAAATGTTATCTGTGCTGGACAAAATTTTGCAAGCTTCAAAAAAACGTTCAGACTTTCTTGAAACAAATTAAATTTATCTGTGTCACCTTTTGACGAGTCAAATGTAGGTACTATTTATTTGTTACATACATATTTGGGAAGAAATCGTCAAAGTTCATCGGAAGAACATGCCATGGAAGATATAAAACAATATACAAAAGAATGGGTTTGGTAGAAAATACATTATTGGTTTTTGAAGTTAAAAAAAAGGAAGAAGGTATCTCAGAAGTATTTGAAAAGTGGTTTATTACACTTAATCTGGCAACATGAAGATAACTGTTGGAAATGTTTATTAATACTGCATATTGCTACAATGCTATTAATTCTGTAGTATTGTTATTGCCAGAACATATTATCAATTGTCATATTCTTTTCAATTTAATTGTAATAAATATAATTAAAGTAACTTGACTATCTGTAATTCTCCACCATCAACAATGACCATAATTTGTTTGTTGTCGATGTGAATCTGAATCTTCTTATGTTTGAATAAGAAACGAAACAGGAAAAGTCTTACATTTTGTTTAATGCCTAGGTATATCTGAAAAATATACTGCAGATCAGAGCAGAAATCGACTTATGACTAATGTCTTTCCTATCAAGGCATATTTAATATATTTGGAACACGACTGTTGACTACGTTTTCGGAACACACCCTTCAGTAACTAATCTGGTAACTTTTAGTGGTGTGAGTAAGGCTTTTCAAATTACTCCTCCTGGTTTTTAAATGAACTATAACATTCCATTAATGTAATATTACAGATTAGTTGACGTTAATTTATAATTGAAAGTAATACAATGGAATACAAAATAAATGTTATTGGGCTGACATTCACTGATACCTTAAATATACAGTGTGGAAACCACTTATGGAATAAAATTCTTTATGTCAATGTGAATGTTGATTCGTTAGAAAAAAGAATGGCACCAAGAGCTATCTCATTTCTGTTCAGCTTATTCATCAATCTTTCTCAGAAATCCATTCTACGATCTGGATCGTCTTCTGTACAAAAGTTAATTTGTAGGGATGAAGTTTTTCTTTATGAAGACATCTTAGAACAGTTGTATGACTAACATTATTTTCACGGGCAATTTGACGTGTACTTGAAGTTGGATTCCCTACGACATTTAACAAAATATCCACTTTCACATCATCTTCAACGAAGTGTGGTTTTCTTTTCAATGGTGTGACATGTCCAAGTTCTCTGAATTGTGCATGAATTTTAGACACAGTACTTTGTGAAATATTAGGCAATTCGGGATACCTGTGATTAAATAAGTTTGCTACTTGACTTCTGCAGTTATCCCCGTACCCGATCATCATTAAAATCTCAATTCGGTGAGTCTCAGTTAAATATTTCCTTGTTATGTCGACAAGGAAAGAGTGTTTGACAAAGATTTTACTTTTTCAGTATAAACTGTCAACACATCAACAACTGACAGAATAGACAACAATCCACATTATTTACCGATTTAAAACAATCCACATTATTTACCGATTTTGTCTAATTATTGGCGTTTTTAGGCAATTTTCAGGTATTTATGATAAAATTCATGGGCGTAGCAGGTTTTGTTTAATATATAAATAAATACGTCTAATAATTAGTTAGTTTAGATTTTTGATAAATCCATATTTAGCTAATTTGAAAAAGTACCAATATTTCAAGTGTAATAAATTAATAATTTTAAAATTTCACCCTGTATAATTCATAATTGACCATACATTTAGTTTGTTGGAATCGGTTCATTAAGAGGATTTCAAAAATATGCAAATATACAGGGTGTTTAATTTAAAAAAAACACCGACTATGGCATACTTGCGTGAATCACCCTGTACATTTAAATTTATGTTTACATAACGCACAACTCAATTCAAAAGATGACGTGTCTCGGAATTTTTTATAATTTTCTAAAATAATGACATAAAGAATTGTATTCCATAAGTGGTTTCCGCACTGTATATTGTTCTCCCTTTCTCTACTTCCTGAGGAGAGCGTCAGAGATATCGAAGATTACTAGATTTAATACTATTTTAACAACTGTCTTAGTTTTTGAAACATATTTTTCAAAAAAGAATGGAATTCAATTGTTCTCAACAGGTTGTAGTCACCCAGAAGAATCTTTGATTGTGTAATCCCCATTAAATCTTTCCAATGGCCAGATCTTCACTTTCTTTCGGCTTTTCCTATTTCTTTTAATATTACATTGAAGCTTATACCGCAAAAGGATTCCTGCCTCCAAAAGAGTGTTTCAGCCCCCCTCTCCGCTAGTACATCTGCTATTTCATTTCCTTCTATCCCAGTTTGTTCTGGAATACACAGTAAGCTGATATTGTTCTCGCCTAGTTTATTGAGTTTTCTATTTCAATTTGGAACTGAGTACACAAGAAATCAGTGCTTTTATGGCTTTCTGAGTGTTTGGTTCCTGGCCCGTACACTCCTATCCCAGTTCCTTCTATTATTTTCAAGACTGGTAGGTAATCTTGTTGCTTAATTCCGTATTGAATTTCTTTGAAAATTTATACTTTTTCAACATGCCATCCCAGGTTTCCTAATTTCTAAGAAGCGGGAGGTGTTTTTTATTTATTCCCTCTCTGTTTAGTCTGTGTCTTGTTCTTTCTGAAATACTTTCCACCGCCATAAGTAGTGGTGTAAGGTTGAGAATGACTTCCATGGCCGCCGTCGGGCACGTTCTCATTTCTCCTGTAATTCATATACCTACAGGTTTATCTTTGAAGGTTGATTCTCGTCTGCAAGCAATGGCTCCATAAGTGATGATTGGTCTAACTATGGCAGTGACTAATCTCCATTCAGATCAGAATAGGGACAGGATTACTCACCGGCCACTCTATCTTAAGGAAGTACGTGTATACAATTGGCATATACAAGGAGGAACCTATCTGTCGGTTGTGCATGGAAGAGGACGAAACAGCCTCACACATTATCTTAGAATTTAAAGCACTGTCTCATTGGAGATATACGACTACTAGGGCTAGGGCTAGAGCATCCAAGAGAGGATTTCTGCAGGAAGGACCTAGCGAAAAGACTGTCCAGCCTAATAAGGGACAATGGTCTGTTCACATAAACGTTACAACCAAGAGCACAAAAAGCCTTAAGGCTTAAGTGCCAAGGCTTTCTAACCTCTGACTGGCTATGCTTAATTAATCAATCAATCAAAACCCCTGTGTTTCTTATTCTTTTCTCAGTTAGGTTCGACTATTCGACCTTCCACGCTGCGATTATTGCAGCTCTGACCACTCCAAAGCGGAAGACGGAAAAATAAAATTTCTTTTTCCAGAAAACCAAGTATTTGTGATAGTATGATAAGTACTATTTTATCAACATTTAATGGTAATGATAAGTATATTAAACCTCATTTAACTACGAAATATAATTGTTTCCATATATTTACGAATTGTGATATTTATTCATTATTTCGGAAGCCTGTAGATAAAGAAGTTTCGTTTCCAATGTTTAATATGTATATAGATCACCATAGCTGCAGTAGACACGCGATTAGAACGCCTTGTTTTCATAGAGCCTTATCAATCTTATCTACACTTGCACATACACTCATCATTTAAATGTAGTGTAGTGGAAAAAAATATTAATGCACAAAGTATATTCAGAGACGGAATATATAGAATCTAGGGTAAAACTTATCTATATTAGATAATATTATTTAATATATAACGTCGCAGATGAATTGGAACCAGGAAAAATGTAAAATGTGTAAGATGTGAACGCTCAAGGGAGGAAGCGCCGGTAGCGCTTGTATTCCGTAGGCATATCGTGTTCTTGGGGGTCTCGAGTTCGAATCCTGGCGATGGTTTCGCTATTTCAATTTCCACCTTCTATATCAGTGACATAATAGCAAGACGTACGATTTTGTTGTCCCATACCATATAGAATGTAAAATAAACTGTTCCTTACCGCTTGTTACCGTCATATTATACAGAGTTCGGCAAAAGTCTGGGACCCGACAAGTATTGAAAAAAATATAAAATTTTTGAAAAAGCTTTTCAAACCACGAATTTAATTCCAACTTAAACTATAATTTTAAGATATTTTGGAATATACAGAGTGTTCCAGTTTTTAGTACCGAAATAATTTTTTTTTCTTCAAAAGGATCTTGGCTAAGTGATTAAAAATATATAGCCACTTTCACAGAAAAATCACTATCCACTTAGGGCCGGTTTTACAATAGAGATTTATACTAGGTATAGTTATTCTGGGAATAAAGTTATACCAGAATTTATACCTAGTTTAAAACCAGTTGGTTTTACGATGCTTGTATAGCAATTCTTGGAGTAAGAATTACTATACAGGTGTAAAAAAGCATCGTAAAACCAACTGGTTTTAAACTAGGTATAAATTCTGGTATAACTTTATTCCCAGAATAACTAGATATAGCTAGTATAAATCTCTATTGTAAAACCGGCCCTTAGAGACATTTTATGAAATAACAAAAAACAAATAGTATATTAAAGTATAAGTGGATATTAAGTACTGTAAGAAACGCGCGATTTTTCGAGCACGACGGTGAAGCCGGAGTGCTCGAAATACAGCAAGTGTTTTAAAGATCAGTTATCCACGAATACTTTACGCTATTTTTTTTATTGGTGCACTTTGAAATTATAAATACTGGTCTTTAACTACTACAACAACAAGAAATGGAAATCATAGATGGAAATAAGAGCTAAATGTCAAATGGTTGAATCCGTGATGTATATGATGTATACCTTGCGTTGTCATGGAAATGAGAAAAACATAAGCTAATTTGTATTTTGATGGAAGTTCAACCTTATTGAGTTCTGTGTATGTCAATAGTATTGATTTAAATACCATTTCCTAAAATTTTAAAAATCGAAATATTAATATTTCAAACAATACCAACGGCACTTTTCATTTTAATTTATAAATTTGAGATTGTTAAATATTGTTCGAATAAAAGTTTTGACGTTACAAACTACTCCTGTCAGATCAATAATAAATAAAATTGTCATTTAGACATGATTTAGACCATAGATTTAGACTTCGTTTATCGAGTTGTTGATGTTTAAAGTTCGATTTGAACACGCTGAGGTGTGCTTTAAATAGGTAAAATGGTTCACCAATAAAAAAAAGTATGTTTTAAACATTAAAAAAAAATCAAAAAAAATATATCCAGTATTTATTTTAATAACAAACTTATGCTTGACGTTTTGATAATGACAGTTTCATGGCTTGCTATACGCCTGCTAAATATATTGATTATTCACCAGATGATAATTATGTATGTTAATCATTATTTTAAATGTATTCATTATTGCGGAATGATTATTATTTAGATAAGTTATACAAATTCAGTATTGAGCTTTTAAGGGAAACAACGAAAATAAATAATTAGATATATATTAATAAATCTCATCTGTATTAATGATTGACGTGAATGTGGTATCATAAAAACTATAAAGAATAAGAATTACAAATTGTACAATTGCAGACGGGTACAGCGTCGGTAATTTTATCAGACACTCTTTACGTTGAGTGAGGATACCTTGCATAACGGATGCTAGCGTGTGTCTTGAACATGATTTTAATTAGCTTTTAACATTTATGACTGGATTCAAATAAAGCCTTTGGGAAGAAGATAATTATTTTGTTAATATAAATTGCTTCTACCAAGAGATTTGAAAACTACCAAAGATACCGTGTACCAAATTTAAAGTTTTTATAAGATTATAAAACAACATTTATGTTAGCATGTGGAGAAAATAATGATGTGATTCAGTTTTCCATTTGCACTATTTTTCTAGTGTAGGCGTTTGAACGATGTCTTGAACAGATGTATTCTGTTAAAGCTTTAATGCACTCGAAGGAATCCGTGTTTGTCTAATACGGAATATTCTCATCATTTTTTTAGCATGTTTAATTCGCTTCTCACGTCGTCCTACTACAGTAGAAATATAAATACCGGATGTCCCAATATATTTTCTGGTACCTATTTCAATAACATATAACCATAAAGCGAATAAATACGAATACTCACATACGGTTTTCATTGAAATACTTACTTCAATACTTCAAAAATTGCAGCTTTTTAAACATTCTGTATGTTGCCTTCCACTTTGGTTGGTGGCAAAACCGACACCAGTCAGTGTAACCGTCAACCCAAAAACGACCCAGTGATTATACATAAGTGTTTAGGCCAATGATAGCCTATGGATCAGTGATGTGCACAAAGCCACTGCAAGTTGGAGCTGTAAGGATATTGAAAGCACACAAAGGTTTTGCTTGCCTGTGTATTACGTCAGCCATGAAAACAACTCCCACAACTGCGATGGAAGTCTTGCTGAATCTGCCAACATTATACATTTTTATAAAATGCTAAGCCAGATCTGTAACGCACAAACTACTGCAAAGTCAATACCACACCAGCCAAACGCACGATCTAAAGCTTATTGAGGGGTTAAAAGCTTCAAAATAAGTTTTAAATAACTTTACCAGAAAGGAGAGACTGTAAGAAAGGTGTATTTGTATAGGATAAGGCGACAGGAACGTGCATTCCGTTCAGTTGCCATCTTCACAGATAGCCAAGCGGCCCTGGGGCACTTGATTCCATAGAGGTCAATTCTAAGCTATTATGGGATTGTATAGGTGCCTTAAGCGCTCTTTGAAACCATTGTAAGGCCTGGGTACCAGGACACGAGCCGTCCATTGGACCGGAATCCTTCTGCGGCATCGAAAAGTCGACAATAAATATAGCCACAAGGAAGGGGATGATATAAAAACCTCTAGAATGGGGAGTAATCTCACCAGGGTATAGACAGAAGATAGTCAGAGATAGAAGACATTCACCAACTTTTACGCATAAGCAAAGACAGGAAAATTGTCAAAGACGTAGGAGGTTAGGTTAACAGAACGCCTGTAAGCTTAACAGGCGCGCAAAGCTAATGGGGTTGACAGACGAAGCCATTTGCAGATTCTCTCACCTAGAAGAGAAAACTGCTGAGCAGATAACCTAGCGAATGTGCGGTTTCTTTTACTTGGCGATTAGAAGAGACCAGCAAGAAATTATATGAAAGATTAAGTCTCGAGGCTGGAGGCTGGGGCTGGAAAATGTAATCTAGATTCAGAGGACCACAATGGATCTGAAAAGGTGACAGTGAATTGGGCCGAGTTTCCACCTCGTTACATTCAATCTAACCATCACCTATTGCTACTTAACCGACACCTGTCACCATTATTGCATTACCTGTCACCGTCATTTTACAGTGATTGAGGTAGGGATAGGTTATTATTTTTATTAGATACCGAACCAGGTGATAATTATTATAGGGAACATACTTAAGTCCTGTTCTAGGCTATCAAATATCTTTACTAAAAGTTGACTGGTTGAATCAAGAACTTTTTAGACTGAGATTCTAATCGGGTGAGAGTGTTTTATAGTAGGGATTATACAGCATGGATATAAGACGATTAATTTGTGTATACTGTGCATTGTTTAAATTGCGATTTATTGAAGTGAAAACTTCATTAGCCACATTGTGTGATTTTGGGTAGGAGCAAAACTTATTGATAGATACCGATTTAATTTTAAAGGGGTGTTAATTTATTTATAGCAATTTCCATTTATGATGGGTGTACGATAAAGATTTCAAAAGTGAATAATTTATTTGCTGAAATACCATTTACCATGGGAGTACAATATTATTTTTAAAGGGGTTCATTTATTAATGTTTTCACTCCTTTCTGTCGGCAGTCCCCAGGATTGATCATTCGTTGTGTTGTTTTATGACAGATGGCACGGAACGGTCTAAGCAGAGTGAGAACTGATATAAAATTATTTGATAGCACGCCTCATTCTAGTAGATTCAAGTTCCAGTTAGGAAGTTAGCAATATGTGCAGACCGAGCTCAGCAGTTGACTCCCAGCATACTAAACATGTTTTGTGCTCAGTTCAACGGTTGAGCCCCAGTAGCGTAACTTTGAATCCAGTGCCACAAATATTTTAGTGGGGCCCATCATATACATGAACAAATAAATCGTATATATTTATTTACAAAGGTGTTGGCGCCTCGGGTCCCCGGAGTTTCCAAAATCATAAGCCCCCCCCGCAACTGCGACTGTTGCAACTGTTGGACCAATGTGTCGTTTTAAAATACAACATAAATTTACATAATTTTTTATATAGAAAATGATTCCTCTTTTACTTTGTTGAGCTAATAAATTTCCAAACATTTTATGTATACTCGTATTCATACACACATGAACGATAATCAAACCGTATTTCCACATTTACCGTTCCACGACATAAATGTTATCAATACGCTTATCAAATTTCGTGCGGCATGATGTACTATTTAGGAACTTTACTATCAATTCCACTCAATATGGAACCATATAAATTATTAGAAAACTAGAGCTACCCACACTCTACTATCTAATTTTCGAATGCATAGGTTTACCTTTTGATTGGATGATAATTTTTATAGTCTATTTTATGTAGTAAGAAATAAATATTCACAATTCGTATAGTAACCAGGGGCGTAGCTACCGCCGTATCTGCCGTATCAATTATACGGGGCCCCCGTGACCACTGGGGCCCCCAAAGTGTGTAAGGAAAAAAATATATACTTTTTTGGCAATAGTATAAAACGCTGGGCTATGCTAAGTGACGATTCATCTGAAAAATATTTGATTACCCTTAAAAAGGTATGTCCTACCAGATGGTCTTCTAGGAACTACGCTTTATTAGCGGTGAAGACAAATTTGAACGTGTGAACGTGAAGAATGTAAAAGTATAATTCATATATTAGAGAGCTATGATTTCTTAGTGCTCGTTACATTTTTTCTTCACTATTTGAAATTATTAATGCTGTTTCTAAAGCTCTACAGCATGAAAATAATGACTTACAGAAATCTAGTATTTTATTAGGTAATCTTTTAAATAGACTGTGCCAATTAAGAAATCAGAATTCATTTAATAGTTTGCTAAATGAATCCGAAGATTTAGCAAAAGAGTAGGGGG
>CAJUYI010000013.1:17025-67401 GCA_910591695.1 Galerucella pusilla | reverse complement strand
TAATTATTTTATTGCTTTCCTTCCTTATTTTTTCGTATTCATTCCTGTCCTCTAGATTATTAGTTTTTATCCATTTTAATCTTGCTTTGGCTTTCTTCTCTACCACATTATTGCATGTCATGTCAAACCACTCTTGTCTTTCCCCATTTTTCTTCGTACCTAACTGTGTTTCCGCTGCAGCTTCCAAACATTTCTTTATGTTGTTCCATTCACACTTTACTGTTTCTTGTTGGCTTTCGCCTTGTGATAGGAGGTTCTCTATTTGTGTTGCGTATTCTTCTCTTATATTTTCATTTTTAAGCTTGTCCACGTTCCATATCTTGTTTTTATAATGTATATCAGATGTTTTCCTTATTTTTTGTTTTATTTTAGCCATTACTACATCAAGATATACTTAACAACTATTGCAAGTACAAGCGAATGTTCAAATAATCAAGCTCAAAGCATTGTATACAGTGAGGACGTTTAGGTTGGAATAAATTCAATATTTTTTGTCTAAAGCTATGATAACAAAACGCTTGCACAGGTCAATTTTTATTTTCAATTGCGCATCATTGGATGTACGAATGACACTTTCGGGTACATTACATCATTATTATTTTTTTGAATAAATAACACATTTTTTCTACAACTGCTATGAAAAGTGACGTATTTCTCCTAGCTTACTTAATTTCAAAACCAAATAATGCTCATACTGTGAGAAATATCTCTCACGAATCTCACGGCACTTTGCCAACGCCACATACATTTATATGGAGAATCAAATGAAATCGACAAAAACTTAGTAAGCTACTGTCATCTTTAAATACCTACTTAGTTGTCACAAAACTGTCAGATTATATTAAAAGTTTTTAAATTGTAATAGTATATTAAGTATCAAGAACGGTAAGGGTTGTTTTCCGGTCGACAGCAATAGCGAAGCCTCCAATTTTGCTGGAGACCGGTATTACCCTTAACGTTCGAGATGCTTATACCATTTTTTGTGCGATCGTATTGAAATAAACTTCGAATAAAATAATTTAAATTTCTTCAAAATGAACGAAATGTCAAAAGTGTCATTTATACTTCTCGATATGTTTAAAAAAATATAATTTGCATTTTGGTGAAATGGTTTTATTATTTATTATTTATTATTTATTACTTTTTATATTGTTCTGTTCATTAAAAAAATATAAATCTTCTTATTTTTTTGTTCCTTTTGTGTAATGAATAAAGTAATATATTATTTAGGATCTCTTAAAAAATGTATGTAGCGCTAAGACGGTGAGTCTGAACGGTAAGTAAATCACTTACAGACGTGTTAGACTTAGAAACCAGTAAGCACAACCTACCGTACTGACAACCGATGCTGTAAAGAAACAAAACAGATCGATCGCGCAAAAAAGGTAGTTTCAATCGTGCTGTGATAAAAATCCCAATTTCTATTGAAAATATTAGTTTAACAAGACATATAAGTACTTATTTATAATATAAATAATATGGTAACTGACAGATATGTTGGAAAAAACTGCAAAAGTATCTTTAGATTTGTGGCCGGAAATTTCAAGAAAAAAGTATGAATTGGCATACGAAAAATTAATAGAGTGGAGAAGAAATACAAAAATAAAATCTTTTTCGGGAAGTGTACTTTTGGTATATTTTGAAAAGTTGTCAAAAAAATTAATGGCGTCTACACTTTGGTAACAGTTTGTGCAGTTGTAGAAAAAGTATAGTGTGCAGCATGAGGGGAAATTACTTTTCTCACTCGTGTGTTTGCGGCACTCGTCCCTCGGGCTCGTGCCACAAACTTCCACACTCGTGAGAAAAGTTGAACTTTCCCAACTTGTTGCACAATATAGGTACTATATTTTTGATTTCCACAACAACAGAAGATTACAAAAATGTATGATACTTATAATTAGTCCAAAGCATTGTTTTGTGAATTAGTGACAAAATGTTGTATCAGATATGAATTCTTTCTTTTTCGCCATTATTGAGAAATTTAACAACAACTATGTAATTGACAATGCAGTACTTATTGTTTGACATTAGCGTTGTAAACAAAAACAATATATGTCAAAAAAACCATGGTAATGAATATATCTTCTGTGTGTTCATTATTTTATTAATAATGAAATCCTATCATCTTTATTAGTCCAGTTCTTTCAATACAATTTTATGATTAAAAATTTCTGATACAACATTTGTCACGAATTCACAAACCAATGCTTTGGACTATAAGTATTATACATTTTTGTAATTGTCTGTTGTTGTGGAGTTCATAAATATAGAGAGAAATATGTTGTTCTATTTAAAAAAATAACAATATTGTCATTTACGCAAAAGTGGTGACGTCATTCGTACATCCAATGATAGATTACGATACGCAATTGAAAATAGAAATTGACCTGTGCAAGCGTTTTGTTATAATAGCTTTAGACAAAAAATATTAAATATATTCCAACCTAAACGTCCTCACTGTATAATAACTATACGATTTATCATTATAATTGAGAAATATTTAAAGACATTATGTTAATACTGGTTTATTTACTTTATTTACTTTTGTTTGTGAAATAAAATTCAAATAAAGTTCCACTGGTGACTGAATTTATCTTATAATTATGTCTTTTATTTCGCAACTTAACTAAGTTGCTTGAAAAAAACACCACTCGTTTTCAAGTTTTCAACCAACTCAGTTTCGTTATAAAATAATCGACAGATATCGCGAAAATTCAATCCCTTGTTAGGCCAGTCGGTATGGGTCCATTTTAGACCAAAAGCACAAGTAAGTAGCAATACGGCTGGTTTTTTATTATAAGTATCTTCAAGTATGTAGATTAATATAAAAAAAAGTTTACCAGTCTATCGATTTCCCAAATTAGAAAAAAAAATCAATAAACTTTTTTTTCGAAATTTTTTAATATTTCACGCTGATAGGAAGGTGGAGAAGAATAAAAAATACCACTGTGTAGGGAAAGTGTTTTGCAATAAAAACGGTCCCATGCGCTTTTTTCGTCCGATCAATGGTTTGTCCGTAAAAAATTCGGTAAACTAAGTATGTGTTCCGCATCCGCGCGACTCTGCTGCACGGCGGAAAAAAATGTAAATATTCAATCAGAATTTTTTTTCAATCTTTGTTGAGAGTTGAGGTTAATAATAAATAAAAGGTTATAATATATATATATATATATATATATATATATATATATATATAATATAATATTTATATATTTTTATTAGTAGATATACTAAGCCATTACTGGATCGGAAGTGGACTGCGCATGTGCAAGAGTCACGTGTCGCAGACTGCGCATGTGTCACGTGTCATCTGTCAAACGTCACATGTCACGTCAAACGTCACATGTCATCTGTCAAACGTCACATGTCACGTCAACACGTGTCACGTCAAACGTCACGTGTCACACGTCACATATCATCTGTCAAACGTCACATGTCACGGTCACGTCAAACGTCACGTGTCACATCGCGCCGCCATTTTAATCCCTAATTATTTTGTGTCGCAACAGTCCGCCATTTTTAATCCGTTATTTTAAATTGAAAAAATTTTGTTTTCTCCTGGGATCGAACCCGGGTCCTTCGCATTCATAGCTATACGCCTAACCCACTCAGCCATGGAACTCTCCGAATATTAGATTCGAAAAAAGGTAGTGTTGCTGCGAAGGAGTGTATGCTGTAATAAGTGTGACAAGGAAGGTAGGAGTTGGACAGAGAAAGTATTCGCACCGAAAGATCCGTAAAATGTGACGTAATCGAGAAAGATCCGTTAGGATGATAAGACAGCGCGCGCACCGTACGCTTCTTACTGTAAAATGTGACGTAGTCGAGAAAGATCCGTTTGGATGATAAGGCGGCGCGGACGAAAAAATTTAATAAAATAACATCGTGTCACCAGAGTGTTCTTTTGTAATATGTCTTCAGAAGAGAACAGTCATCGTTTTGAGGAGTCCATTAAGAGTAAATTAGACATTGCTTTTTACGAAGATAAAAGTGAGGTTATAAATCAACTGGAAAATCTTAGTTTATCTGATAAGAAAGTGACGTGGAGAAGTCTTCACTGGTTGTCTGAAGAGGTCCAAGCCCGTAGACTGCCGCAAACTACTTATCCGTTAAGACGTATTCAACCTACACCATGTTCAACAGAACAGAAGGGGATATAAAAAATAGAATTAATAACGTTTTCGCCATGTCATGTGTAATATTAGTGGCTGTATTTGTTTTAATTTTAAAAATTATTTTTTTGCAAACGTCAATAATATGTGGAAAAATACCGTGGCATTTCTTTTGCAGAAACTCGGCTTTCTGTTGTCCTCGAACGTAAATGTAGTCTGCGGCATACAATAACTTGCTTTCAGGCCCTAACGTCTAATATATAAGTGAATCACTCATTATATATACAGGGTGGATTGAAAGTTTCTTTGAATGCATGTGGCTGGTAAGTCAACTTTAGCAAACAACATCTCGTTCGAAAGGCATTAACGTCTAGTATATACTTGAATCATAAACAAAGTGGAGTATCTTTGGCTGGTAGGTCGACTTCAGCAAACGACATCTGAAAGGTATTAACGTCTAATATATACGTGAATCATATACAGGGTGGATCGATATCTTTGAATGGTAGGCCGACTTTAGCAAACGACATCTGAAAGGTATTAACGTCTAATATATACGTGAATCATATACAGGGAAGATCGATATCTTTGAATGGTAGGTCGACTTTAGCAAACGACATCTGAAAGGTATTAACGGCTAATATATACGTGAATCATATACAGGGTGGATCGAAAGTATCTTTGAATGGTTGGTTGATTTCAGCATCTCGTTCGAAAGGTCTTAACGTCTAGTAGTGGTATCAGCATAAATATACAGAGTGTAGCGAAGAGTACAAAGAAAAATGGTGTCAACTCAAACGTCACATGAAACGTCGATGCTGCGGAATTCAAGATTAGAGTGCGAAAATTTCAGTGTATTTGTATTATATGTATCTAACGCTATTCGGGTCTAATTCATTTAACCAAATGTCTTTTCGTGATCAATGTACCCATATCTCCAAAACACCTGCGTGAAAACAATCTTTATATTATTGATTTGTGGAACGAACCGATCAATATGAGATTCTACACTCTAGCTCGTAAAATATTTCTCCGCTTTGAATCTTAAAACTAACCCAGAGTACAGCGTACATCTAGACGACACTTATGTACATAAGTATTGCATCTTTTAAAAACCATCCCAGCCCTAAACGGTGCATGAGAATAGCTCCAAAAGTAGAAAACTGCTAAACGTAGAGGGGAATACTTATACAATAAATATATTTATATAATAAAATTTCAAATTGGTCAACGTTACTGGTCACGTCAACTACGTCACTTGCCATGTCAAACGTCACATACAACGTTGAACGTCATGTACCAAGTCTAAATTCACATGTCACGTCAAACGTCACATGTCAGACGTCACATGTCACATCAAACGTCACATGTCACGTCAAACGTCACATTTCACGTCACATGACACGTCAACCGTCACATGTCAAACGTCACATGTCACGTCAAACGTTATGTGTCACGTCAAAACGTGCTACGTCAAAGGCAACGTGTTGAGTCTTTGGGAGGTTTTTTTGAAAAAACATATATATGTTGTTGATAATGTGTTTGGGGATTAGTTTTTTAAAGATAACAGAAGGGTGAAGATCATGTTAATAATTATATTAGCGGCAGCGCTCTGCCCAGCACTATGTGTTATCGACCAACAGTACGCTATGAAGTATTTACAACGTTTCGGGTACACAAATGAAAATGATTTGACTAAACTTGGGGATTATTTGTTGAGTTTTCAAGAAAGATATAATATCCCTGCAACGGGAGAATTAGATGAAAAAACAATTCAACTTCTAAATAGACCAAGATGTAATGTAAGTGAAGCAGCTTCCGACGATGATCATTCTTTTAGAGTTAAATCAAAATGGTCAAAATTTGATTTGAAATGGTATTTCCCTCAGGCAACTCGGGCAAATCCAGAATATCTTGAAGTAACCAAAAAGGCTTTTGAAGTGTGGAGTAACAGTTCAAAGTTTAAATTTGAATTAATACACAAAACACTACCTTATGCTCCCGATATAACTATTACAGCTGTACGGGGAAAGCACTATTTTCGAGCAGATTGCCAAGGTAGAGATGAGTGCTCCAGTACATTTGATGGTCCCGGAAAGGTGTTGGCACATGCTTATTTCCCAAAAGGCAACAGTTGTGTAGAGCTTCATATTGATGCTGATGAGAAGTGGGATTTAAGTTTGGATGGATCAACTTCAGAAGATCAGACTAGTCTACTTATGGTATTAATTCATGAAATTGGACATATCCTAGGAATTGCTCACAGTGATATTGAGTCGGCAATAATGTATCCATGGTATCAATTCAACATTGCTCCTAAATTGGATGAGGATGATAAAATGGCCCTTGAAGCTCTTTATGGACCAATCAATACATATGTAAATAATCCTTTCAAACCCACATCTCGTCCACCACCGACTACAACGACACTTGATCATAGACATCAACCAAATGAACCGGATAAAAATTTATGCGATATAACACCGGAGTATATGTTCATTGCCATGGCGGGTGAATTTGAAAATTACCATTTATATATTATTAATGGAAATTCCCTATGGAAAATTGATTTGAACTCGAAACTTATTCCCTCGCAACCAGAAATACTCGATGATTATTTGCCTGAAGAAGTGGGCCCCGTAATTCAAATTTTTCAAAGTTCTTCAAATAATTTAATAGCAGTTAATGACCGTAAATACTATGTAGCAGATTTTCCCGCTCTACAAATACTTGAGGAAAATAATTTAATTATACCTAAAAATTCTCAAATAAACACAATGTTTCAAAGCAATCATGGGAAAATATATGTATTTTATAATAACAGTAATTATATTGAATTTGACAAGAGCTTCAAAACTGTCCAGAATAGAGGACAAATAAAAGATATTTTCCCTGGACTACCCACAGATGTTACGGGAGCATTCCAGTACATTGACGGACACATGTACTTTTTCAAAAACACCACATACTACAAATATAATGAGTTTACCAAAAAACTTGTTGCGGCCGGACCCTTTAATTGGAACATATTTGATATCCCATGTCCTAATGGGGACCTTTTAAATCATCTCAAGACTTTATTAACAAAAATAATTTCTTTTTATCAATAATATTTTTAAACTTTTGCAAATAATTAAATTGTTTTTCTGAAATTCCTACGAACGTTACATTAAAATGTATCGAATAGTAGAACCGGATGAAGCCTCGGTTTGATAATATAATAATTCCAGGTAGTTCTTTAAGATGTGTAAGTTTTATAGTTATTGTTTATCATAAATATATATTAATCTTTTGTCGGTTCAATCAAATTTTGTGATTTAGACTTTTAAAATGTGTAAGTTTTATAGTTATTGTTTATCATAAATATATATATTATAAAATTCATTTTTTATTTCTTTTTCCTACATTCATGTGAAGACTCAAAGTGCTATTCGAGAATTTTATTGAACTTTAACTGAATATATTATAGCAACACAAATTCTTATGATACCTACTCTTTTATCATACACAGAGTGTTGCAAAATTATCTCAAGTGACGTTGGAAAGACACGTTCACTACCGCTATGACATATCGTTGAAAAAAAAAAAAACCCAACATTCTTTTAACACATACAGGGTGCAGCAAAAAGTATGGGACAAAACATAGTGTGTATCATACAAAGACAGGTGACATATACGATTGTTTTAGATATGGATACATTAAGTGAAAACTTTATAAAAATAATTTGCGAAAATATAGAAGGTTCTATATTCAGCCTTTCGAAAAAGGTCAAAACGTCACATGCCAATTATCAGAGTGAAAAAATGTGAAACGTTATGTGATAAAATATAAAATTCCACTATCCTTGTTAGGGTATATACAAGGTGTTTTTCCAATAAAAACTAATCACTCTAAAATATATTTTTAATAAATCTTCGGTAATACAGTATATGTTAAATAAAAGAAATGGTTGATGATGATGTCTTTCTGAGTTATTTAACACTCACTGGTGAATCCCCATTTTTAGTATAACCACCCTGTAGAAATGGAATGCGTTGCGTGAAGTAGAGGAAACAAGCCCGCCCAAGGTTATTATACATTAATTATATATTTTTAATGGGATAGTCTCTACTTTGTTATGGTCTATACTGGACAGCATTGTTTTTAAATGCTTCAGTAGACCCTCTTCAGGATACGATATACCAAATAAACTCCAACCAAATGGAGCTGCTTCTGCTACATATCACTACTGTTGGATGTCACGTCAAAATGTCGCGTTGTCACGTCAAACGTCACGTTGTCACGTCAAACGTTACGTTGTCACGTCAAACGTCACGTTGTCACGACAAATGTCATGTTGTCACGTCAATTGGCACGCTATCACGTCAAATGTCACGTTGTTACGTCAAACGTCACGTTATCACGACAAACGTCACGTTGTCACGTCAAATGTCGCGTTATCACGTCAAATTGAACTTCATATTTGATGGTGATGAAAAGTTTGGATGGATCAAGTTCATCGAACTAGTCTACTTATGTATTAAATTGGACTAGGTGCACAGTGACACAGCAATAATGTATCAATTCAACGAGGCTCCAAAATTGGCTGGCTCTTTATGGGCCAATAACCAAACATAATTCTGTCAAACCTACCACTACAAAGACACTTCGTCAAAGACCTCAACCCGTTAAGAACTTATCCGGAGTGTTTATGGTCAATTTTAAAATTATCATTTATTAATGAACATTATGGAAAATTGAAAAACTTCCCATACAACCAGCTGATGATCTTTTGGTAATTTGATTGCAATGTCCGTAAATATTATGTAACAGATTTTCCTAGTTTGCAAAAGGATTTATTCGAACCCAAAAATTCTCGAATAAACACAAAGCAATCATGGGAAAATGTATTTTATAATATTGATAATTATAACCAAAACTCTATTATCAAATAAAAGATATTTTCTCAGGGATACCAACAGATGTTACAGGCGCATTCCATTGACGGTCACACTTTTTAAAAACACTACCTTCTACAAATGAGTTTAAAAACACAGTTGTACCCTTTAATTGGAACAATGATATTCCATCCCCCCAATAGAAACCTTTTTAAATCATCTAAAGATTTTATTAACAAAAATTATTTCTTATTATCAATAATATTTTAAAAATAAACTCTAGAATTAAATTGCTTATCTGTCACACTACCTTGAGTTACAAAGAAGTTTTAACCACAACAGGTATTTGAACATGATAAGACGTATGGTCAGTGGTTCTCAACCGGATTTTGTCTTTTTAATACTTATTAAACAATGAAACATAAATTTATTGAGGATTTTGACTGAAAAAGGTTGCGAACCACTGCTCTGTCATGAAGCATATTTGAAGGACTTTTTGATCTGTTGAGGTGTACTATGGTGAAGAAATAAAGTCAATTTTCATAATTTTATTTCAAACTTGTCTTCCGTCTAATTTATGTCACACGTCGAATGTTAAACGTTACATGTCAAATGTAGCGTTAAACGTCACATGTAACATCGAACGACAAACGTCACATGTCAAATAACAAACGTCAAAACGTCACATGTGACGTATAGTGCCGTAGGGTCATTAGCATTAATATCGACATATGCAGAGTGTGTAGCGGAGAGTACAAAGAAAAATCTATGTGAATTAATCATAATATTTATTCTTTTAACATATACACATATGATTCTTGATCTATAGATCAAACTGAATGACGCTATTTATCCACAAAGTGCTATGACTCATGTCATAAGATTGGGAGAAATGAGAATTTAATTAAATCAGAAAACATATTGATTTATTCATAAAAAGATATGATTTTGCTAAGTAAATTCTTTAGCTGTTCTTTTAATCCTTCTTTGGAACACGGTATTCCGAACCGGTTCCAATTAAATTTTTCAGCTTCTTTGTATATTCCCTGAATTTATAATATATGTGTCTCCTTTCAAGAAATATATATATCCATCAATGAACTTGAAGGCACTTGTTATACCCAGTGGTAGGCCTGGAAATTGATCAGCAATTCGTCCACGCGTCTTTAATAGGAAAGGAAACATGGTAAATTCGATATAATTATAGGTATCGTAAAAAACGAAATTTCTACCATGATGGTCTTGATAAACTGCATTGATTTCTTTGAATTTAAAATTAATATTATTTCTTGTTATGCGTAAATCTGGGAAAGATGATGTAAGAAAGCCTTTAGTGGTGTTGTCGATTACCAAAAGGGAACCCTCAGAATTTTGAAAAAATATGCGATATATAGATGAAGACTTAAGTTGTGCAGGAAGATAATCATGAAGATCATCAGGACTTGAGGGGATTCGCATATCATTTAAATCAAATTTCCATAGAAAATTTTGGTGTCCAACATATAGTCGGAAGTTTGGAAACGACGGAGCAGTTGCCAGAAACATAAAGCTTGGTATTGTTATATCGCATAAATTTTTTATTGTTGTACTAGGATGGTTCTTATAGTTAAAATAATACCCTTTTTGGTGTGCGTCATCTATTGTAACGTATATCCGGGTTTTCGGCATTTCGTTTATTTTATTTGCTATTTTGACATATGGCTAACCTTAAATTCGATGAATAAGATCATCAGGATTGTATTTAGCCAAATTCGAAAAGGCTATGCAATGTTCAAGAAAACACCAATAATATACAACTATTTATTTAAATCATTGATAACTTTAAGTTTATAAAAGTATACATATTCTCTGAGAGCGTTGTTTAACATATCGTTTGGGGTTATGGAACAAAATGCATATAAAATTTGTAAAGGACTTTCAGAGGTGATAGTTTTACAGAAATCCAAAACATTATAATAATATTGACAAAAATTTAAATTTTCCAACATAGCTATACGTTGTATAATTACATTATTTAATTTTAAAATTTGGGATACTTCTTCTTCATCCATGTAATACTCTACGCCATGTTTCCTCACAAAAATTACCTTACAGTCATCGTAATTTAATGGGGTAATGGTGCAGTAGTCTCCACATGGAATCGAATCAGGTTTGAACTCATCTACGGTCATCTGTTGCATCATTATTGAAATAAAGGTATGCCATTCGTGAATGCCAAAGGAAATTTTACCGAACTTGAGCTGCTGAGATAGAATTACAGCAGGCGTGAATGATCTAGCAGGACTTATTCCACATTTTACTTCATAACCAGAAATTGAATATTGTGTTGCAAGCAGGTACACATTTTCAGACTTTGCAGCAAACTCATAGTTTTTCAAAATTGTATCCAGCTCTGCAGTATAGTTATTATCACTACTACTACTGTCGTAACCACTACTGACACCTTGATAACTCATGTTGCTAACTGAGTTTGAGATCTGAAACGACTCCAATTTATAGCGTGTGTGGCCTTTTACGTCATAAAACATCAACTCCATTAATCCAGCTGTTATGTTTTTTGTCTAAGCCTAACCATTTCACGAGCAGTTTCTTGCCTTTACGTCGAAGAACTTTTTCCACCAAGTAAACGTCCGGATTCGATGTTTTCTGTAGTTCTTCGTCATAGAAGCAGCCGCTGATTGGTGTCCCTTGCATGTCTTCAAGTAAATACGTAGCAGGATTGGTAATTTTAACTTTGATGATTTTGAATAGTTCTGTAGTCCAATTGGGTGTATATCCTTTTTCAAAGACATGTTTTGCCTTGGATATGCGCACAATGTCGCCAACTTTAAATTTTCGTGGACCGGCTATCTTTAAATGACTATAGGTGTTATTCAAAATAGATTTTTCGTTGGATTTGTTGACTTGAGAAGGCCTATATTTTGTTGTGGAATGTCTTGTATTGTTATAGTTTTGAGTAATTTTAGGCAGAATATCAATCCATTTGTAGGTGCCATTTAAACTGAAATACTTGTAGAGTTTCGATTTCAAAGTTCTTATAACACGCTCTGCCATAGAAGCTTTCATTGTACTAAATACGCTATAATGATTTATGTTGTGTTTTCTCATTAAATTTTGAAATTTGCTGTTGTAAAATTCCTTTCCCTGATCAGATTGCAGATTTTTTGGTATTCGTCTAGTGTGAGCGAGAATGTCCGAGAATGTCCGAGTAATCTCCTCTCCGGTCTTCGTCTTTAGTGGGCGTGTCCACACAAACTTTGAAAAACAATCAATAACGACTAGTATCATTTTATGATTCCTATTTTGTGGAGCAAAATTCCTCATCTCCGCAAGATCCATTTGCCAAAGATCGTCAAGGCCCTTAATAATAGTGCGTCTCCGAGGAAATTTTTTTCGTATCGGTTTGTGGAGTTCGTTTACAAGCTGAATTTTTTCTTTAGAATACATATTATGACGTACTACCAGCTAGCTTCAGCTCCAGACTGTTAATGCGGTTAACGGTATTCGTATTCATAACCTTAATATTGTTCTCAATATCTGAAATGTTATTTTTCAAATCAGAGAGGGTTCTGATATTTTCTGTAAATTCTTTTCTCAATCCACGTATGCTTGTATTCGTAGAAGCAGTAAATTCTTTTCGAATAAAGGCTTTTGCTGTGGCAATTGATTCGTCAACATATTTCTTCGTAGCCATATCCCTACCTGCTACAGGGGGATTTCGCGAAATGAATGCATCAATTTCGTTAGTTTTTTTTTGTAAGTTATCAATATTCGCCTGTAATATGGGAATTTTAGTCTTATGTAGCTCATTTCTTATTTCGTTCAATCCTACTTCTAAATCCTTTATATCATGGTCTTGTTGCTGCAGCACCACACCATGCGTTTGAATTAATGGCGAGTTGATAGCACGTAGGTCATTCAACTGTACATCAACATATTGTTTTGTTGCAGCATCACTATTTGTTGTCGGTTCCTTAACATTAAAAATTTTCACATTTTCAATATCAATATTACCGTCCGGTGTATGAGGAAACGTAATTTTCGCTGGTGAACGCGCATAGGGCGTTTGATGTCTATGTCCGAATTTATCGACTGGCATAATTGAAATGAACAAGTTTCAACTTGTATTATTCTATTATATCAGCCTCCTTGAGTTCATTGATAATTGCTACTATTTCGTTGTCGTGTGACGTATTACCTGCCTCTTTTGAAGCAATCAACAACTTCAAACGATCCACCAATTCATTCGCATCGTCCCAATAAATATACTCCATAGGTTTATCATTATATCTTAAACGATCGATACCTTTTCCTTTTGCTGAAGGAATCGATTTTAGACGAGTCAATACCTGAGACGATCTATTCGTCGTCGTTAGAGATTTTGTTTTGAATAAAGGTTTTATGATGTAGTGATATTTTTCAGTACTTGACCCCTTAAGACGATCTAACGTGTCTAAATGAACTTCAGTTGTTGTCAAAAGATTTTTATAGTTCTGTAAATCTTGATCATTGTAACTGGGGTCTCGGTAAAATAGAAGCTCATACAAGCCTGGTGTTCCAATTACATATCTTCCTTGTTTGTTTTTCTCAGGTAGTATGTTTATATTACCGGTTTTTCCATCAAACGCAATTCGACGTTTGCCTAATGACCAACCGATTTCATCGTTGTATATCGGACCATAATTTTTATCAATTTTATCATCTTTTTGGAAGTAATCTTCAATGAACTGATGACTGATGGCAGGATATTGGTCCAAATAGTCTGCGAAAGCTTCTTGGGAAATTTCGGGGCGCATCTCTTCTGGAGATTCAGAACGTGTAATATTGCCGGATTCATCGGTTTCGGCCACCGGTTCCGTTTCGAGAAAAGGTGTGAACACATCATCTGGTTCTTCCTTCTTTATTTCCTTTTTTGGATTTAAATTTGTAATCGTTTTTTGTAATGTCTTTGAGGATTGCACAATTTCTTCAAGTGGTTTAGATATCGGTTTGAATAGTTTATTAATAGACTCATCTTGCTCTGATTTACCTAATTTCAACGCCAAGTATTTTTTGCGAATCGATCTGGCAAGTTCGGACACTTTTTTCTTGCGCAATGCAGTAGCAACCTTATCGTCAGACATATTGGTATGGACTAAAGACGCAGCTTACAATTTTATATATTTATCGAATCCTTTGCGATACCTACCACCATTGAGGGTAAAATCCTTCATAATTACCAAAGTACCATAGCGGTCACACCAACACTTTGAACACACATTTTTGAATGTGTCAAACGTCATGTCTGGAGATACGTGTTCGTCAAATATATGTTTCAAGTTCACCTCATCCTGCTTGAATAACACAATAACATTACAATTGTCGCGAATAAGCTGTTTCGGTATTTTTGAGTATGTTTGACAAAGATAAGCGGCATCGATATCTTTATGTCTACACATGGAGTAGTATTCACGAATTTTCTGCTGACCGTCACAGGCTACGTCATCGAATAAAAAGATGGAATTTGGCCGAGCTTTCTCTGGACTAATTATTTCTTCATTGTCTTTAAATGGGAAATACCCAACACCCTTGACTTGCGCTATAACTTCTTGTAGCAATTGATACTTTGGTTGAAATAACGATTTTGAATAGACATAAACATTTTTTGAATTTCGCGCCATTTGGATTGAATAGGAGCGCCAGCACAACATTCGTCTTACCACACCCACTGGGACCGCATATAATGGCACGGAAAGAATTTGGTAACAATTTACCATGTTTGCCAACAGTTGGTGTTGAGGAGAAATCTAGATTTTCAATGGGTATAGTCTGCTCTTGTTGAATTATTTTCATTGTGTGTGTCGTTTTTCGTAGTACTACTCTTTAAATATAGGTGTCACCAATTACGCGTGTCAGTCTTAATGTTGGTGTTTGAAGGAGAGGGTATTTTAAATTCTCTTATCAATAAACTACCTATTGAACTTCACTTACCTAGCTATCAGTACTGTGGACGTAAGTAAACCACCCCCACCCTTTTTGCAAAAAATTAATTGTTTTTCTGTTAGCTGGTACAAAATTGGAAAAACGTCTTGATCGTGGAGATCCGGGCATTAACCCCTTGGACGCAGCTTGTAAACAACACGATATTTCTTACTGGAAGAATAAGTCTCTCGAGGAACGACACAAAGCCGATCGGATACTTGAAGATAAAGCTTGGGCTCGCGTTAAATCAAAAGACGCTTCACTGGGAGAGAAAACTGCTGCATTACTTGTAACAGGCGGAATGAAGGTGAAAAGAAAGCTGGGAATGGGTTGTCGTCGCAAACGTCGTTCCTTGCATCGAGATGTCATTCTAAAAGTGGGAAAGTCCATGAAAAAAGGGGCATCTTTGAAAGACACTGCAACGTTTGCCTTACGAGCAGCCAAAGCACTTATTAAAGAATTTGGTGGGAAAAAAGAAGTCGAGGTTCCTCGAGTAATACCTGTAGCGAAATCCGGAGGTTTCCTACCACTTATCCCTTTGTTTGCCGGTCTTTCGGCACTTGGAGCTTTGTCAGGTGGTGCTGCTGGGATTGCTAAAACTGTCATTGACGCAAAGCATGCGCAAAAGAAATTGGAAGAAGATGTACGTCATAATAAGGCTATGGAACGTGTAGGATCTGGCCTGTATCTGAAAAAGTACCCAAAAGGCGGTTTTGGATTGTATTTGAAAAAAAACCAATAAAGCTACCCAATGACTTCCGCTATTCTTGGATGTATCCAAATTAACCACTGCGCATTCTCGTTTTCGGGGGCCGGCTTTGGGGAGAGTGTCTCGCATGAAAACTCCTCGAAAATGCGGTATTTTAAGTAATTTTGCGTAATGTGTTATGTCAAAGTCGGATAGTGCGTGATTGGGTAGCTTACAGAAAGATAAACAACAATGTAGAGTATTTCGATTCATTTGGTAACTTGAAGCCACCGAAAGAAGTTGTTAAATATTTGGGAAAGAGCGCGCGAATTTTCTACAACAATACCCAATATCAAAACTACGATCAAATCAATTGCGGCCATTTGTGTTTGAAATTTCTACAATGACGGAACTATTACTACAACATATCTACCATGGAAAAACATTGAGTAGTTTCACTGCCGAAGAACTAAAGCACTTTCCCATTGAACATCTAATAGAGTGTGTAAGACCTTCGGAATTGCTGGAAATGTGGCATAAACTCCCCAATGAATATCGAGCAAATTTTGAACTACAAATACGACTGCCTTGTTTCATCCATTACAACCGACCTGATTGGACGACGCATTGTGACGGTCCTCCGAGTTCTCAAGCAAAATGTTTTCTTTGTAAAAAAATAAATAATTAAACATTTAGTGTGTTATTTAAATTCATACATCTCCCTAAATTCATTAGTCATCATGTCGCAGCTGCTGAGAGTAAACAGCACCAATCACGTGTTCACCTTCCAACCTCCTACGCCTATTGTGCTCGATCCAAAGAATGAATACGAAATAGCTCTAAGATCTTTTCATTCTTATCACAGTATACCAAACATTGAAAATTGTAAGTTTTACTACTACGATACCAAGGGCAAGCTTCAAAGTTTTGATTTTCCCACAGGATGTTATGAAATTGCTGATCTTGAAGCGTTCATTAGTGATAAGTTGGGTGCGAGCAATTCAACCAGACCGGTATTTTCACTAAAACCCAATCACAATACGTTGAAATGTGAAATTTCCAGTAAATACAAAATTTCCTTCAAGGAGACCAATAGTCTTGGAAGAATATTGGGATTTTCACCGAAAATACTCGACGCTAACAAATTGCACTCTTCAGATCTCCCCGTCAAAATTATTAAAGTATCTAGCATACGCTTCGATTGTAACATTACCACTGGGGCCTTCGATGCAAACAGACCTGCTCATACCATTTACGAATTCGTCATACAAGTAGATCCAGGATATTCTATTGACGAGATTCCTCATAATTTGCTCTACTTACCCGTTATACCACAACGTGAAATAACCAACATCACTGTCATAGCCCTAGACCAGGACGGTCAGCCTGTAAACTTTCGTGGAGAACTAAGTACGTTGGTATTGGAGCTTAGAGCGCGATGGGGCTAATAATCAATCATAAAAGACAATCTGCACCACTTTCAACTTCATTAGCTAAGCAGTCGCCAAAGCTGAAACAGCTCACGTTCGCAAACAAATTGGTCCTGCAATCGCTGGGTTTTAAATTGAAAAATGACAACAATGTATGGAAAACGTCAACGCCAAAACGACAACATACCTCCAATGTTTGATATCTACCGTAAGCCGATGTTTGATGATTCAATTCGTAAGGCTGAATACAGAACCTATGCTCCATTTATAAAGTCATTCAATTGCAGTGACATTGTGGAGTTTAGCATTAATCAAGTTGATTCGTTCTTTGCAATGAGCGAAACTTTGTTGTGCATTAAAGGTTCGCTTGAAATACACGGAGCTGGAGACGTAAAGTTAGCAAATAATGTTGGAGCCTTTCTATTCGATTCATGTACGTACAGTGAAAGTGCCAGGGAAATGGAAACAGTTCGAGATCCTGGAATAGTAAGCGCCGTACGTGCCATGACCTGTTATAACCAAGAAGATTCCAATCATATGGCTATAGCCGGCTGGAATTACCCGAAAGATCCTATTCTGAATGTTAGCGACAAGTCCTTCAGCCTTCAAATACCTCTTAAGCATATTTTCAACATTTTCAACGATTATTCCATGATTACATGTGGGCGTCAAACAATACGACTAGTTCGGGCACGAAATGATAATGATTGCTTATATATTACTGAAAAGAATGTCTCTGGAACGCTCTCCACTACAACAGCTAAAATTAACATTACAAGCGTTGAACTGAAAGTTAAACATATCTTTCCTAATGACGATATAAAATTAAATCTCATGAAATCCATTCAAAAAGATCAACCTATAGTTATTCCATTTAGGAAGTGGGAGTTACACGAATTACCCTCAATTACTAAAGGAGCAAGACGTGAAGTTTGGGCTGTCAAGACATCCACTTCAGTTGAAAGACCTCGTTTTGTTATTGTTTTCTTTCAAACCGACAAACGTAACTTGAGTACAGCTGACCCGACTTTATTTGACAATGCCGACGTACAAAGTATAAGACTGTCACTTAATGGTGACTATTGGCCCAATGAAAGAATGCAATTGGATTTCGCTAAAACTGACTACAATGAGGCATATTTTAACTACACTGAATTCTATCCCAACTACGCAAACTCCACACAGAAGCGCCCCCTGCTGGATTATTCTTCTTTCAAGAAACGGGCATTGTTTGTTATCGATTGTTCGAAACAGGAGGAAAGCATGAAGGCATCCACAGTCGATGTAAAACTGGACATTGAAGCAAACATAGGCTTTCCCGAAAATACCAAAGTCTATTGCATCATAATTCACGATTGCGTGATGGAATACTTCCCCCTCACTGAAATTGTTAAAAGCTTGAACTAGTTGCTGATCAGAGTTAGTGTTCGAGCAGACGTCAACATGAGAGTAGCATTCGTAGACATTCAAGGTTTTGTCGTAGACGGCCTTTTCGTTGCCAAAGAGCTCACCATAGAAATTGGCTTCAAAAGTTCGCATTACATATTTTTACCACCGCAACCGTTTTCCACATTGAGCAACGAGGACAAGAAGACCACATCATACTTGGAAAGAAATGTGCACGGCATTCGATACTCTTCAGGAGATGTAGAATATTCTAAAGTAAATGAAATATTAGAAAGCAAGTTATTGTATGCCGCAGACTACATTTACGTTCGAGGACAACAAAAAGCAGAGTTTCTGCAAAAGAAATGTCACATTTTCGGTATTTTTCCACATATTATTGACGTTTGCAAATTTGATGGTACGCCGTGTGAAACAGGAAACTTTGACCACGATCCAAACCCCTGCCACGCCACTGGAGTATATTCGTGTACCGAAAGAAATGTACAACGCCTCCGCCACTGGTTTTCAAATACTGTATTACCATTATAAATAAAGTTTTTTTGAAAAAACATGGGTTTTATTGAAACACTCTGTATATTCATCAACTTTTATATTACATGAAGATTGGAATTTTCGTTTTACAATTTTTAAAATAATTTTTACAATTAAAACAAATACAGCCACTAATATTACACATGACATGGCGAAAACGTTATTAATTTCATTTTTTATATCCCCTTCTGTTCTGTTGAACATGGTGTAGGTTGAATACGTCTTAACGGATAAGTAGTTTGCGGCAGTCTACGGGCTTGGACCTCTTCAGACAACCAGTGAAGACTTCTCCACGTCACTTTCTTATCAGATAAACTAAGATTTTCCAGTTGATTTATAACCTCACTTTTATCTTCGTAAAAAGCAATGTCTAATTTACTCTTAATGGACTCCTCAAAACGATGACTGTTCTCTTCTGAAGACATATTACAAAAGAACACTCTGGTGGCACGATGTTATTTTATTAAATTTTTTCGCGCCGCCTTATCATCCAAACGGATCTTTCTCGACTACGTCACATTTTACAGTAAGAAGCGTACGGTGCGCGCGCTGTCTTATCATCCAAACGGATCTTTCTCGATTACGTCACATTTTACGGATCTTTCGGTGCGAATACTTTCTCTGTCCAACTCCTACCTTCTTTGTCACACTTATTACAGCATACACTCCTTCGCAGCAACACTACCTTTTTTCGAATCTAATATTCGGAGAGTTCCATGGCTGAGTGGGTTAGGCGTATAGCTATGAATGCGAAGGACCCGGGTTCGATCCCAGGAGAAAACAAAATTTTTTCAATTTAAAATAACGGATTAAAAATGGCGGACTGTTGCGACACAAAATAATTAGGGATTAAAAATGGCGGCGCGATGTGACACGTGACGTTTGACGTGACCGTGACATGTGACGTTTGACAGATGATATGTGACGTGTGACACGTGACGTTTGACGTGACACGTGTTGACGTGACATGTGACGTTTGACAGATGACATGTGACGTTTGACGTGACATGTGACGTTTGACAGATGACACGTGACACATGCGCAGTCTGCGACACGTGACTCTTGCACATGCGCAGTCCACTTCCGATCCAGTAATGGCTTAGTATATCTACTTTTATTGGATAAAGGTATCAAAAAAATTATATCTCAAAATTATATATTAAGGTAGTCGTTCGATAGTCGCTGCTGAGACATGCTGCAGCTGCAGGCGGCCGATGCAAGAGGTAGAAACACTACTGTTCTAATGAATTCTATTTCTAATGATACACCGTTCGATGCACGCTGCAGCAGCAACTAGCACTAGGTGTCTCGCCCTGTCTCTGCTGCTTGGGCGCGCATCTGCGTCCGGACCATAGATAACATAACACTCACACTGTCCGGACCAGTGTGGATCTACGAGGCAGTCGTTCTGCAGCAATCGTTGTGTATTGTTGTGTATCATTTTTTATGTTATTTATTTTGACTTACCTTAAAGTAATAAAGAGTTTTTCTTCAGTTGTGATTTTCGTTCTCAATTTTTTTGGCTGCATGTCTTTTTCAATTAAACTTGAAACAAAATAAAATTGTGTTCTATTCAGTCTGCAATATTTTTTGAATAAATCTTCATCGCCTTGTAGGTGCTGTAAAATTAACAGTTTAAAATAACCTGAATTTCGTTTTTTAAATAAGGAGTGTATTGGCGCTCTCTTGCTTTTCCTATATAAATATTAAATCCTGATCTTCCTCTTCCTCCAATAAAATTCGTTTGATAATTCTATTCTTATTGAAAGACATTCTACATCCTTCTTTCTTCACAGCAAAAGAAGTGCTTATCTGTTATTCTGTCGCATGCTACGAACGAGCCCTCTAGATTTCTCCTGTCCTAACTCGGTCGCTTGCCTCTTGCCTCGTCCGCCTGCAGCTGAAGCATGTCTCTGCAGCGACTATCGAACGACTACCTTTAATAATCTTTTATACATTTTCACTATATACATTTTGTTTGTTGAATATGACACATGAGTGTCAAATTTTATTTTGAAAAGATAAAGAAGATTCCTACACGAATCTATAAAAATTGCTATTTTCGCTTATAATACAAAAAATCATTGAATCCAAAAATGTGTGTAAATTAATTAATTTTGTAACTATATATTCTTGATCTTTTTATTTTTTCTAAGGAGCCGTCCCTTCGCCAGTACCATCTCATCCTCCTGGGCTTATTGTGGATACTCCTAGTGTTCTGACTACAACCTATCCAGCCAATCCGTTCCCTGTATTAGCTCATACAGGTTCTTTGCTGGTTGGTTGTAGAAGTCTTCTGGAGTCATTTGGGTTCTGCCATACAGTTTCTGCCTTCTGTGGTCCAGCGACTCATAGTTGCATAGTATATGCAGAGCTGTTTCGGTATCCTTTTTGCATCTTCTGCATGTGAGGTCTCCGTTGTACAGCCCTATTTTGTTTAGGTGCTCCTTTGCGGGAAAGTGTCCCGTAAGTAGCCCCGTAATGGTGCGTAGTTTGTTCCTGCTCATTGAGAGCAGTTCTTTCGCTACTTTTTCTGATGGTTCTTTTATCCATTTCTTCCCATGTATTTGCCTGGTCGTATTCTTCCAGTGTTTATTGTGTTGTTCTTTTAACCACCCTTTTAACCATGACCTCGTTATCTGGGGATGCCCACAGCACGTTCGGTTCCGTTCATCAGATTGACGATCCTACTCTTGCGAGTTCGTCAGCTTTTTCATTGCCTGCGATTCCTTCATGACCTGGGACCCACTCCAGTGTTACACTGTTCCGAGTCGCCAGTCTTCTAAGTTCTTCGCCTAACCTATTCTTGATCTTAGAAGTTTTCCCAACATTTCCGCGCAAACCCCATTTAAATGACTCCAGTTTTATCAAAGTTTCAGTATTTAATATATATATTTTCTTGTAAATTCAAGATTCCTAAAATTTACAAAATAAAAAGTGCTGTATTTCGTAATTAGGAAAAATCAATTATGGTTTATTTACGATAAAAAGACGATGACGTCATTTCTAGTTACTTTCCTGCTTATCAGAATAAATCTTAATTTACCAACCGTAAATACAACTTATCCTTAACAGCCAGGGCAATTTACAGCTAACGGGTTGGCAAAACTTCAAGACGTTGTCAGATCAACTGGTAAAATTCCCCAGCATGTTTTGACGTTTATTGACATTCGATCGTCGTCTAATGTTTACAAGTTTTTTTGGTGCTATTAAATTCATTCCTTCTTTAAGATTAACAAAAACAGCTATTTTCATTACTAATTATTCAGGAAAATCTGCAGTGTGTAGTCAATAAAATGCCGAAGCAGCTGAACAGTAAATGTCAAGAGATGGTAACATCTTTGTTGAGCTATTTTGAACGAGAATGCCGCTTACTTATGTAAGAAACGTAAGTAATAGTATTCGCTATTTGTATTCATTATTATCAATATTATTCTTGAGTTAACACATTTTTACAAATATATTGTGGAGTCATTTAAAAACAGTTAGTTTCATTTAAAACAATATTATTCTTACATATTTAAATGTGAATGGTTAAATGTTTTTAATGATAGGTTAGGTTAATTAAACTTGATATATTATTCTTTCATAAATTGAAGTAACTATATTGTAGAGAGTTGCAGAAGCTTTACAACTTGGCGTTACCACTGTTAATCGTATTGCCGCCAAGAATATCAGAGGTGAACAGCCTAAAAGCCCACCTTAGAAGAGACAACGCATAAAACCTACTGTTGAAATTGATAACTGATCAAAATGCTTTCCAAAATGTTATATACGAAATGTATGGAAACAGTGAGTATATTGAATTCACTGTTTTATTTTATTCACAATTAACTAACATAATATTTTTTCAGAGGAACACATAACCTTGAAAACTTTAAGAAAACTTTTAGTGAAGTTGGAAGAACCTGCCACAATTGTAATGGATAATGCAAGTTATCACAATACAGTGATCAATAAAGTACCAACAACAGCTACCAAAAAGGCTGATATACCTACAGAACTGGTTGATACAAAATGATATTCCTTTTGTAAATACTTTCTTCAAAACCCAATTATTGAATTTAGTTAAACTGTAACTTGATATGAACATTATTCAATATATTATGGTAATACTGAGATAACTTATTTTGTTTAAATATATACATTTTTGTAGGAATAAACCACCAACAGTATATGAAGCTGACATATCTAAAATATATGGCCACAAAGTGCTTAGACTTCCCTTACCCCTGTATGTTCAACCCAATTGAACATATTTGGGGCATAGTTGAAAAATTTTATAGAGATCATGTGGGAACTGATGGTTCTCAAACAGAACAAGCATAAGGTGCATGGAAAAAGTCTTTAGAAAAAGTGACTCCTGATATTTGGTCATACAGTAGAGCACACAAAAAAAAATTACACAAGATTGGTGGGATAGAGAAGTAGTATTCGATAGACAGAATGTGCCTCCACTTATTATTAATTTTGGCAGTGATGATGGATATAGTGATGATTTTGTGGTGGAGTAGTGGAAATCTTGTGTTTTATTTTTTGTATATCTTTATCCAATTTGCTTTATTTCCACCTTTTCAAAATCACTAATAACTATTACTAAATTAGGTAATTAGGTACAGTTATTTCATAATACACAAATTAAAACAAAAAACAGCCTGTTTTTTTTATTCAATTAAGATTGCCAAATAACAGGGTGGACTGTTTTGAGTGACCCACTCACAAAAAATGAAAGTAAGTAGTTCTGAAATTATTGTGGAATTATTTCAGAGGTACATAAATGTTTAGATTAAATAATTGCATCGTAATAAATAACCAACCAGTTCACCTATTTGAAATAAAATGTATATTCACAATTTATTGTTTTCATTATTAACACAAGTAGGGGAAGTTGGGGCAAAGTGGCCCCTCGGGGCAAAGTGATTTTATATGATATTTCCAACATGGTTACGACATATATAGGTGTCTTCGCGTATATCATTCCCCTTACGTATGTACAGCTAACTTAGTCTGCATTTAACCACGGTCGAGACTGCACGCAATTTTTTCGTGAAGTGAAAAGTTTTGAACCACGTGCTTGTAATATTCATTGGTAAGTAAAGTGGCAGTTTAGCTGAAAATACAAATTGTTTGTTCGGTATCATATAAGGTTAGAATGACATTTTATATATATCTGAGACGTACATATAAGCAATCAAACAAAATAATCTAATTTTTTTATTATTTTTAAAATACTGTTTCGATACGTATTGGGGCAAAGTGGATTTCCTATTATGGGGCAAAGTGGTCCACTGTGCCCCTATAGAAAAATTAAGTTGATTTTTTTTTCAGAATAAATTTCCATAATGGTGCGTAAATATATACTCAGCAACAATCTTGGTCTGAAGACAGTATGATAGCAGCTATACAGGATGTCAGAAATAATATACTTAGTGCAAAAAAGGCAGCAAGTCAGTACCAAGTCCTTTTTAGTACTGAATGGACTATAGGAGACGGGGATCTAACTCTAGAGGGGCCTGGTTGTGGAGACTGATTTGTTTCATTAAATCTACAGTGTTTTCTTTTATCTGGTAATTACTTTCCACTTTTCCCCGATATACGTATCCTCTTTGCCCCATATATGGGGCAAAGCGGATATTTTGCATTAACTCACTTTTTCCTCTATCAATTCATAGTTCTGGTCTAGAATCACTGGATATGTCGGGAAACAACAGCTAAATCATGGAAGAAGAGAATTCAGTCATCCAAAATACTCTCTCAGTTACTAAAAAAATATTTATAGGAAGGCTTTGTTAAGGTGACCACTTTGCCCCAACTTCCCCAACTTTGAAATACAATATAAAATCAGGTAGTTAGTGACTTAATAATTGTCATGCAATCTTCAAACTATTAGCAAAAGGAGCAGAGACTGAGCAGGTCATTCCAGTTGTTGATAAAGAAATGTTGACTTTAAATTTCATTATTCAATTTGCTTTCGTGGATTATCACAGCTATATATAAAAAGTCTAATAGAGGTGGCCAGCTACCGAAGTCGATATATTAATTTTCATTCTATTTTTATTATAATAAATATAATAGATATTGTATAAAGAAACAATATTTAAATATGCATGAAAATGAGTGATTCCTTTTAGCGTAAACCCGTACAGTGCTCTTGAAGATGGTTCTATAGAGCACAGGCCACTTCTATGTAAAATACTTGAATGTTAATTCGAATATAGAATAATTGGTTACTGTTTCCTGTATCTTATCCATAGTTTTTCATGACTAAATATTTATATTAAATTAATCAAGCCTATCATACAAGCCTTTTATTTTTAAATAAATATTTTTGACTTACGCCCTACGAGGCACGGAACAATGAAAAAGAAGAACTGTCAATCTAACATCAGATTGACTTTTCTAGTTTTCGTTAAGTGAAGGTAAAAACTACAGCCTGGCAACATCACAATATTTTGTTTTGCAACGTCATCGTCTTTTTATCGTAAATAAACCATATCCTCAAATTTTATCTATGGAACAGACCTAAATAACAGTTTCCATCCTTCGAAAAATTGTTTCAAAGCCACCTAATTATATAATATATTTTTTATTGAGATACTTGGTTTTTTATTAGAATATAATATTATATTATATATGAGATATTTGCTAAAAATGATTATATGCTATGACAAAAAAAATCCAATTTAAAGGCGATACTTTCCTCTTCAAAACCCCGCATTACAATTATTTATATCTACATTAAAACTTTACAATAGTTTACAATGTACTCCGCCGCGCTTCAGAAAATAGAGTCGCGCGGATGCGGAACACATACTTAGTTTACCGAATTTTTTCCGAAAAAACCATTGCTCGGACGAAAGAACTTCAGGAAGCCTTTTGTGCTGCAAAACACTCACCCTACACGGTGGTATTTTTTATTTTTCCCTACCTTCCTCCCAGCGCAAAATATTGAACAATGTCGAAAAAAAAATTTTTTTTTTTCTAATTTGGGAAATCGATAGACTGGTAAACTTTTTTTTATATTAATCTACATACTTTGAGGTACTTATGAAAAAAAAAATCAGCCGTATTGCTAATTACTTGTAGTTGTAACCCCTATCGTCTGGCTTATGTGGTATTACTACTGAAAATACAATGATTTTTTTGCGTTGAGTTTGGTATAGTACGAGTACATTACACTACAAGGGCAGAAAGTTTGAGATTTCTGCACTGTGCGCCATGATGCCCGAGGCGAAGCTGAAGGTATCATTGGCGCGCAGTTAAGGGCTCTCGAACCTTCTGTCCGTGTGGTGTATACTATTTTTCTTTATTCACGGACGGTACGTACTTGCTACTTCTCTTGGGAGACACCAAGTCCGACATTTATGCTTTGCTGAACTGCGCGACATGATGCCCTCGGCTACAAATCGACCGAACATTCAGACTCAGTCAGGTGAAGAATATTACCGACTTTTAGTACTTATATATTGCTTCTGATTATATTATGTTCATAGGGTTCAGTGAAATGTCATCCAGGTTACCTAGCACTTCCATGCAAAGAGTCGGACAGTGCAAAAGTTGCTGTTTCATTACGTCAGCGACGAAGATGCATAGTAGGATATTTTGCAAGGCGCTGGATTATATAAATAAAACCTTTTTTGTTTGTTAGCTTTGAATGGGGATGTAAAAATTTGGCAGCAGTTGAGACAAAATACCCCAGTATCTCCAGCAGATGCCAACAAAAGAGCAACGGTGCTGGTGCTCTCAAATATTCCAACTCTTTGTCAATTAATGTGTACGTTTCCAGTGACTACTAGCACTGCCGACCGATCTTTTTCCACCTTACGCCGATTAAAGTCGTATCTTAGAATGTATTGGTTTTAATGTAAATCCATCAAAACGTTGCGGCAAAATTGGACTCCAATGAAGGCTGGACATCTTTAGCAGGAATCACAAAAAAATAATGTTTTTATGATGGGGTAGTACTAGAGACAATAATATTTGGATGGCCACTGCTTGTAGAACCTTCGGTCCCCATGCAATTGCTCCATACGTTAACATGGGTCTTATTAATTGCAGTGTAGATGCAGGTGACCCTACGGGGTGACAGACCCCATGTACGTCCCACTGTCCTCCGACACTGCTCATAAGCCACATATGCTCTTTTTGCTCTGCTGGGTAGATGAGAGTTCCAAGTTAGTTTCCTGTCGAGGTCCTTTCAAGGTATTTCACCACTTCCGAGAAGTTTAGTTTGCTTTTGAAGATTTCGGGAGGTTTTAAACCCGATAAACTTCTTTTCCTGGTGAAAAGGACCATCTCAGTCTTCCTGGGATGGATCGACAGTGAGTGTTCCTTACACCATATTTCTATTAATTTAAGTCCATCCTGCGCTCTATCGCACAGTGTGTTCACAAATTTGCCAGTCTGCAAGATAACTATGTCATCTGCGTATGCAATTGTGTAGAATCCATTGTTGTTGAGGTGATTAATCAGGGTATCCAGAACAATGTTCCACAGAAGGGGTGATAAGACTTCTTCTTGTGTACTTCTCCTCATGACCAGTCTTCTTACTGTGATGTCTTCTACATTGATACTTATTGCTCTACTAGAGAGCATCTTGAGAATCCATTCTCTTACTACCAGAGGTACATTCCTGGAGTTTAGTTGCTGGGTAATTGTTGGAAAGGTTGTTTTATCAAACGCTCCCTCGATATCTATGAATATACCCAGGGTGGATTCTTTGTTTCTGCCAACCACTTGGTGAAGGGCCGAATCAGTGGACCTTCCCGGAGTATATGCATGCTGATTTGGATAAAGTGGGTTGTGAAATAGCACTTCTTTTCTTATATGCCGCTCGCATAACCTCTATCGTTTTTAAAAAGAACGATGTGAGACTAATTGTTCGGAATGCTTTCGGTAGGTGTAGTCCATCCTACCTGGTTTGGCCATAAAAACCACTCGTACTTCTCTCCACACGCAGTAAGGTCTGAGGTGCAGAATTACGCTATCGGAAAGGCTCTGTATTTCCTTGGGACGTAAACAGCTGTCCTAGGTTGCTGATTGCTTGGTAGGATAAAAATTTGACCCGTTAGGCTACTGAAACCAGTAATGTTGGTCTAAGACGAAGAGGTGTCCTTGTGGGTTCACCTTTACCTCATGGTGGAAAGTGCACCATCTTGCCACCGTCAGATCCGGGTTCTGTGCCCTAAGCCCTCTCCTTTTCACCGGATGTCGTCTTGTGGACGTCTTCCGGGATCCAGAGCGAGGCCTTCGTAAGCTTAGGGAGCCCATCCACACTGACGACTGCCAGTGATGCCTCCTCCCACGGCTTGAGGTTCTTTGTGGCTTTTTTCAGCCACTCTAGCGTCCCGTCGTCATCGCAGACTACTCTGATGATTCCATCGGAGTATGTCCACGACTTAAACATGAGCGCTTTGGTGTTGTTGCTGGAGGCGGAGAAGATGAACTTGTCCAGCTCCTCTAGCAGTTGGTTTTCTATGATTCTCTCCCGTTCTGCGGTTAGTCTCATCTATAATAGCAACCAAGGCGACATCCGCGAAGGTTTTGGAAGGCGCGGCGACATTTCTGTCGCTGCGCGGCTTCTTCAGCCTTCTAAGAGTCCCAACCGTGGAGGTTCTCAAGTGAGGGCGCTTTCCTGCAGGGGAAGCCGGTTCCTTGCCTTTATTCAAGGCGGTGCTCTTGGCGCCCGCCACAGGAAGTGCCTTTGCTGTTGGAGGTGGAGTGGAGGAGGAGGGACGTGCAACCACCCCTGATTCCTTAGCTCTCTTCCTCCTTTTGGCTTCGGCGCCACAAATACGTTTTCGCCTTGGCCTTTGAGTTACATCACGATGTGATCTTCCATGTCCAGCCTCATTCTGAGCAGTATTTTGGGGTGGACATTTCTGTTCATCCCCAGCTTCTGCCTTTGATTGAGATTAGCTGACCAGCCTCGGGATTTGTTTTTTGTGCTTTTTTTGATGTGTGTTCCCACGAGTAGCAAGGGGAGGGTTGCTCACCTCTAGCAGAGCCCCGCATTACCAGAGTAAGGCCAATTACAATGGGGTTCCGCCCGGTTCCCCAAAAGGATCGTTCGTGACCGCATATTACTCTCCTGCCATTCAGCTGTCGGCACGATTCCTTACACCTTAGCTTGAATAGGCTGGTCCGCGATGGCATGTTTCGCAAAGGATTTTGGGGAGGTTTAGCTCCCCTCACCCTACTTATTTCTGTCACTACCAAGGGACCAGCGACTCAGTCACTTGGCTGTTCCCCTGGGGTCGCGCCCGATAGATAGCCCAGTCCACGGAGCCCCCCTTGGTATTACTGGAGCAATTAACAGCACAGGAACGGCATCATTGGGAACCCTTGTTGGACTTCCTCCTTAGGAACTTTTTGTAAGGGCGGAGGCCGTGATAGCAATTCTTAGGCTGAAATCGGGAGACTTACGGTCCCCGCACAATGTTCGAGAAGGACACATTGAAATACTGGGACAATACTGGATGAACACATATTTTACATGAGCTTTGATAGCATGACACCGGAGAACATATTCACTGAGAGAGTGAATATCCCATCCCATCCCATCAAGGAAACAGGGGATGGATCCAGGTAATTCTGGAGAAATCATCTGGTTCACCGATGGATCCAAAACAAACCATGGCACTGGGGCTGGTATAAGTGAACCTAGAAAGAAACTGTCTCTTAGCCTTGGTCAATACACAACTGTATTTCAATCAGAGACGATTGCAGCTATAGTCTGCATTGATGAAAACATCAGAAGAGGATATACCGGCCAAAAACTGCTTAAAGCTATCAGCCATCCAACAACTATTTCAAAATTGGTAAAAAACTGTAAAGAATCACTTAACATGATGGCAAAAGACAACAAAGTGTCTCTAATATGGGTGCCGGTACATGAGGGGATTGCAGGGAATGAAATGGCAGACCTGCTGGCTAAAGAATGCTCTAAAGGAGCCTTCACAGGTCCGGAACCGTTTTGTGGAATCTCAGAGGATTACATAAGAGGGGAAGTCGGGAACTGGCTAGTTGAGGAACACCAACTCAAATGGAGGCTGACACAAGGACACCTCCATACTAAGAGTCTACTGAATAAGTTAGACAAGGAACTCTCGTCCAGGCTGCTAAAACTGGTTAAGAGAAATTTAAAGACAGTTACCGATCTGGTAACTGGACACTGTACCCTGAGGGAGCATCTGCACAGGATGAACTCTACGATGGAACACCTACTCACATACTCTGCTTCTGTGAGAACTTACAAGGACTCAGACGGAAGCACTTTGGAGTGGAAATAACACAAGCTACACAACTACTGAAGATCCCTCCAGATAAACTGGTGGCCTATATAGAAGACACGAAACTTCTGGAATGGAAGTAGGTAGATAACATGGGTAATGGTACAAAAATTCAGTTCAAGTGCCTGGGCTGTTGAGCCAAACCCAAAGGTATGAATGAAATCATCCTCAATTAACACATTTTTCGATTTATTCTCCTCTTTAACAGAACCTTTCCATTCGGCGTACGGCGTAACAAGTATTAATAGTATAATAATTGAATTGCGTAGGTACTTGTACGAAGCATACCCAATGCCATATCATTTCACAAGATATATTCTTTGTTGAAGAGTGAGCATTGTTAAAAAATAATGACAATCTCAAAAATATTTATGGAAGCTGATAGTCCCATAGGTAGGTATATCCATAGAGACTTCTCCATAGGTACATCATTAACGTCGCCCGATATACATATTCTTGTAGTAAATGTCACTCACTAGAGGTTATTATTACAATTTTGAATTTGTGCAAAAATATATCGTTTTTTCACAAAATAGACTTTGAAATAAAGTAGGTTTTGATTTTATCAAGACTGACATTTTGCACTAAAACTACAAATAAAAATATTTCTCCTCTTTTTATCGGGGTTTATCAATACCCTCTTCTTCTTTATATTTCTTCGGTTATCTGCCGCTACTTCTTTCCATCCTTTGTACCGATTTGTCTGACAAAACTTCAAAGAAACTGCTGGAATGATTTTGAACAGAATCAAAAATTCTATCCGAATATTTGATATAATTTGCAAATTTGTATTGTTTGCAACAATGAAAAATTATCATGGATAACGCCAGTTACCATTCACGATTGGTGGATCCAATTCCATTGTCTAGTTGGACTAAAGCAAAATTAGTTGATTAGGCAGATTCTAAAAATATCAATACTCAAGGGAGACTTAGGAAGTAACAAATATGGGAAACTATAAAGACAAAGCTGCAAAAAGAGAGTATTATTTGGACCGTTGTGCAGAAACAATCGGTCGCAAACTTTTACGTTTACCACCGTCCACCATGTCCATCATGTCATGCCAGTACAGCTGCATTAAAATGGTTTGGTCAGACAGTAAAAGAGTCTACGATAAATAAATTATCCAAACTAATGTATCCCCAGACAAACCAAAATCAATATTTATAAGGTGCTAATAAGACCCGTCATGTTGTATGCTGCTGAAACAATGACACTGACTAAAAAGGAAGAAAAAGACTTGAGAATAATAGAAAGAAAGATAATGAGAGCAATATTGGGACCAATCAAATTGAGAGATAACGAGTACAAACAAAGAATTAACAATGAAATTGAGCAAGAACTGGAAGGAGAGGAAAAGACAAAGAATGAAATGGCTGGGACACATATATAGAGCAGAAGAACAAGAAATAACACTACAAATTACACAATGGGATCCTGGGGGACCTGGGTAGACCTAGAGTAAAATGGCTGGAACAGGTGAAGGAAGATATGACAAGAGCCGGAATTGGAGGATGGAAGGACAAAGTTAAGGATATGAAACTATGGAGAGCATTGACAGAGAAACTCTAAAAGGAAAAACGGTGATTGATCTACCCCAAAAAAATGGATCTAGAAAGCGCGAAGCGGCGAAACCCCAGCAGGGGTTATATATATAATGTATCCCTAAATGATGTAAAAGGGTAAAGGAATGAAACACTTAAAAAATTATCAAACCCAATTGCAACATTACATGGAACATTGCGCCAAACTAATTTTGAATCCGATATCGATCCTCTCATATGTGTGTATAGGTACTAGAGTGACATCCGAATGGGCTAGACTCCATAAGATACTCTCCAAAGATCCCTAAATGACAATTAACTGATTAGAGACGGGAGATATAAAACGGGAAGGAAACTTTGGCAGAACTTCTCGAAGTTGGTACATTTTCCAGAATGCAAAATAAGTAATGGACCACTAGATACAGAACATGTTGTCTCGAAAACTCGGAACCGGTATAACAAGGAGAGCTGGAAAGTATCATGAACAGTGGTAAATCAAATTAAAATAAAATGTACAATAGACTCATTTGAACCATATAAATCAATGGGACTAGTCGGCATTTACTTTTTTCTGTTAATTTTTTGTAAAAACAAACCATAATTTTGAGGATTTATCCAATTATGTTGCAAAAGACAAACATTATACTCAACATGGGACTGGGGTATATACCAAAGGCCTGGAGGAAAGTAATGGTGATCTTTATACCTAAACCTGACAAAACAGGTGACGATAAGGCGAACCCCTAAGACCCATGAGTGATGACTTTTATACTAAAGACATTGGAAAAACTGGTAGACGTGCACATTAGAAGAGGGTCGTTGGTAGAAAGACCAATCGACCTGGATCAATATGCATAAGTAGAGACCGGGAGTATCCACAGAGACAGCACTCTCCATCACTTAGTACAAGCTTTAATGTATATAAGGAAGTATTATTTGCAGTCTTTCTTGATATAGATGGTGCCTTTGACAACACCTTCCACGAAGTGATCACAAGTGAAATTCGTCAAAAACAAATTAATAAAACAAGCAAGACCCAAGCAGACTGAAGTTAACCCGAGGCAAGACCTGATATACAGGAGGGTCAAAGACTGTTGAAGAGACCTTCTCACTAGAAAACATACCTCTGTATTTCAGGCGAAGATTTATACTACTTTACTTTGTGTCAGAATCAACAAACATAGGTAAGGATACTCATAGGATAAATATATCAACTGACTGCCCTTTGCAGCTTTAATTAGCCGCAAGGTAACATCCAGGTAGAGGATGCCAGCAAGAAGTAAATAAACTGACAGACCACATTAAAGTAAGATTAGTGTGTGTGCCGGGACGATATTTCTGGAAATGAACAAAGTTGATGAACTCGCGAGAATACGTTCAGCAACATCTGTTGAACCAAAACCAGTTTTGGTCCACAAAGACACGAGGACAAATACAAAAATGGTTACATAGCCAACATATTCTACGGTGGAGGAACAGCGAGGTAAACAGTAAGTCCTTTATGGGTGACTCATGTGTTAAACGGGCCGAAGAACTACTGGATATCAGTAGGAATCAGCTAAGTATCATTACAGGTTATCTAATGGGCACTGCCCCGGTAAAATATCTCAGCAGCAGACTTTGAAGCATGGAGACAGAGACTGTAGCTCATATCTTATCTGACTGTGAGGCACTAGATTCGAGAAGACAAACAATTTCTGGAGAAGCCAATGTATCCCCTGAAGCGTATGGCACACACCCAGTGGACCTATATCGTCCATTTGAAGGTATGCGGATAATTGGATGAGTGGACTAAATGTGAGAGAACAGTACAATAATCCAGCGGGATACAGTGCTCCCGGCATAACAACAGGCTCCCGAATGAGTAAAAAAGGGTGATATTCACTAAAACTTAAAAGATACGCCTACTTCCTGAAAGAATTTTAAAATAACCGCAGTTTAGGACCTAAACTTTAGGTAAGTGTTTTTATAGTATCATAGGTGTTGTGGCCCAAGATTCTGTATTGCTATTAAATAACATACCAGATCTTCTCTACTTGTCGGCGTTGTCCATTTCATTCAAATACCGCAAAAGGATGCTCGAGTCCCTATTTTTGCTAGTTCATTGGATTGAGTTCCTAGGCAATTCCATACCATTTTATTGGAATTGATTACCCATGAACTTGATGAGTATTAGATGATCGAGTTTCCGATATGATGATAATCCTTTCCCATCTATATCTCATCAATACTGAACTGGGTACACTTTCCTATGTCGTGAATTTCAACTTGAAAGAAGAGTTTTATCTATCCTCTTGTAAAATAATGGAATAAAGGTCGTATAATAAAAATAGTGTAATCATTTTAGTATATCTTTTAATTAAATATATAATGAATAATACAATTCTAAAAAATTACAAACTATAATTGTACATTTCAGTGTTTTATATCTTACCTTTATTTACATTAACAATAAGTAATAATCCTTCATTGGGCAAAAAGTATCTTCAAATACTGTAATAAGCGATAAAAAAAAGTAAACTAAAATAACAGATCAAAGTAATAGATCCTACATTAACACAGCAAAAATATAAGATATTACAAAAAAAGCAACAGAGAAAAATATTAGTTGCAAATATCTTATATAGATTAAATTAAAAAAATTGTATAAAGAAGTCAATTATACAACGAGATCCAAAAAATGTGATTATCGATTAATTGGAAAAAAGTTTTATTACTTTGAACAAAGTAGAACGAACATTTACTTTAAATACGATTATAAAAAATAATAAAAAAACATTTGAGACGAACTGAAATTGTGTAAAATAATCACAAAGACAACTTATATATGTATACAATATGTTAATTTGAAAAGAACCCACCCATACTACTTCAGAAATGAGCTCTCTTTGAAAAAATGCCACAGTTCACCTTGAAGGAAACACTTAATGGTGATGTAACTAACTTCAGATCCTTCTGGAGTTACCGCTCAAAATTTTTCAAACAGATCCAAGTATCATGTCATACATGATTCAAAATGTGTCGTAAATTTCTGTGTTGGGAATTAAGCTCCGGGCTACAGTGTATTTGATGTTCGTTTATTGCTATCTGTGTATGTTTATATGAAATAAATTCCCTCAAAAATATCTGACAAAAGCCTGATTTGTTTTTTTACATTCAAATTTAATTGCATCTCCTATAAATAATAAATGTTACAATTGACAAATCATCCAAATGTTTTTACTTTTTTAGCGTGAGAAATGTTTCGATCGGTACACTTTGTTTACTTAAATTCTTTCACAATAGATATATTTAATTAGTTCGTATTTTAAAAGCAAATTGAATTATTTTTTGTCAAAATCTAAAATACAAAACAGTAAGTATACAGATTGCGAGAAAGTTTAATAGGTCATACGATTTACAAAAGTACGACAAGGGTAACATGAACTACACTATTTGAAAGAGAGAGACAGGAATTATTTTGTGTGAAACTCCTGATTTAGATCAGTCCCCTCTACCAAAACAGGTGGGCGTGTGGGAATTGCCCTTATTACTTTTAACCGTTGTGTCTTGGTAGAGGGGACTAGTCCAATTGTGGGTTTCACACATAGGATAGTTCTTTTTCGTATGATCCTTGTCGCACTTGTTTGAATCATATCTTTTCGCAATCTGTATATTAAACTCATAAGAGTTATTCATTTAAATAATATTATTTAGCTTCTGTTATTTAATACAATTATTTTCACAATCTTATGATTTGTTTTTTTAGATATTTATCCCATAATAAATATAAATAAGAGAAATGTACTATAAATATTTTTTGCATCTCGTTGTAACAATGTTATTATTAAAACTGTTTTGGAAAAAACAACAAATATGGCACAGATATTCAGAAAAAAAGTTTAGAATTTCATGCTTATAAAATAGTACAATATAAAAAGTGACCAAACGTAGCAGCCAATTTGCGACTAGATTTTATTCTATTTTGATCGGTTTATGCTGCTTTAAATTGTACATTAAAATATTTACATTCGATTGATAAATTCATGTAGTTCTTTAGATTTGAGAACAATTTGAAATCTCCAATTTGCCTCGTTAATTGCAGCAAAAACAGTTTCAGAATTCAATATTAGCAGCAAAAGATATCCAACTCTCGATGCAGTTGCCATGAATCTCAAAGGGTCTGACCCATATATATTTTCAATTTTTGTGCAAAAATTATATTTGTAATTTGTGTCTGTTTTGGGTTGTCTCAACCTAGTGTCCGACTTGATACCATAATAAAAAATCATTTACAGTATTCTACAAATGATTTTCGTAATAAAAGATGATGGGTAACCTAGTTAAGAGAGTTTTGTATAACAAAAAATACTACATTTATTCTCAAAATATGTTTTACTAGAAAATCGCTTAAATAAGGGAACATCTAAAGTTAAGTTTACGAAAAAGAGTGAAGACGATAATGCAGCTACCTCCCTAGCTATGGATTCAGTAAGAGAAAATATTAAGTTGAGTTATCGAAAAAAAGCAGCAGAAGTTGATTTTAGCAAGATCCATTTACAGAAAATATCATCCATTCACACTAAAATTGTTTCATCCATAATGCTCGTTTGTAATTAATAATGATTTACCTAGTACAAGTTTTAGTCAATTTTTTAGCGTCCTAAATAAATGATAGATACATACACATTTATTATCAATTTTTCAGTCAATTTTGAAATTGACGAAACTTGTCCTATTTTTGTTCAATTTTAACCAGTCCTATTTTCTATCAATTAAATGACAACTTGGGACAAACATATAGGGTAAACTTTATTTCAAGGTTTATTTTTCATGATGGTGGTGACACTGGTTCTGGTTCTTTTATTCAAAGATTATGTATTATATCGTTTATTGGGGGGTGAGAATGTTGTGTGTGTGAAAGTTTTTCGTCTGAGCTATTTTAAATATCAAAAATGTCGTGGTCTAATGATCAAGTACTTCGACTTATTGAACTATATAAAGGAAGACCTTGCCTTTACATAGTTAAAAGTTCTCAATATAAAAATGAGCACATGAGGGCTTATCTTTCTTATATAATTCCTAACTACTACTATATTAATAAGAGTTGCTGCTGCTAACAATAAAAATTCTGTGTCCCCTGTTGTCTGATACCTATTTAAATTAAAAAATTCAAATTCTTTGCTAAAATCTGAAAAGTGACAGGTTGCTAACAAAATCATACTGCTCAGTGCGAATAATCACAACCTAAATAAGTGATTAAAACATGTTGTGTTGCAAACACATTTTTTTCTTGTCAATATTTTAGTGTCCCAATTTTAGGATCCTAAAAAATTGACTAAAACTTTTACTAAATCATTGACAATTACAAACGGGCATTAACGACGGATAGGATGGTATTTGCCGAAATTCTTCCCCTCCGATCACCCAATTCAACAGTTTTGGATGATTCTTCGGGGCTGTTTAGTCTAAGCAAGAAGTTTACTACACATATTTTAACCATAATATTGGTGATCAAAAACAATCAATAATTAATTCTGTAAATGAAATCATCTGAGACACTCTGAGAAACGCCTGAAAAGAATTTAGAAATAGAGTGGAGATGTTAAGTTAGAGTGACTTAGTTTTCCTACGTAAAATTTAGTAAAAAAATGGAGCAGGTTTTGATAAAACACTTGATTTTATTACATTTCATGGAATTTGGGGAATAAGAAAAACTTTTTATCCAGAATAACATTTTCCGCTCAAACTGAAAATGCTTCTCCTCTCGGGATATTACTGTATAAGTAACCGGATGGATTTCAACATTTTAAGTTTGATATGGTTGGGGTTTGAAAGTTTTATCATATAAATACGATAAACTAAAAAAAAATTTAATTATTCATTTTTTTAATAAAATAACAAATAATTAGCTAACAATTTTGTAGATTAAATAAGAATATTCGATATAATATAGTAGTAATTGATTATAATCTTTGCACAAAAAGATCATTTGTGATGTTTGCTTCTACGTGAGTTTAATGTTTATATTATTTAAAAGTAAAGTCCGACCGGAAATATAAGATCCCAACTTTATAATCGCCAATTAAGATGAATAGCCACTTGCAAACACCCTATTTTTACGAGATTATTTGTGATTCAGGTATAAAGAGTTTATATTAAAATACCAATAATTCTAAAAAAGAATTAAATATTATTGAAGATATAGCTTTGAATAACGACTATGATCCATATCAAGAGACAATTTTATAACTAAAAAAATTGTACAATCAAATGTTTAACGAGTTTAATTTACATTGGATATTCATCAATTAAAATCAAATCATTTTTGTAAAAAATATAAATAAAAGCCCATTCATTAAAAAACATTGTATTAACATTGAACAGTCAAAAAGTATATAATAAAAACACTCCATAAAGTCTAGATAAAAACAGTTTAAAGTTTATTTAATAATATTCAATTCTTTGTTATAATTATTGGTATATTGAGTTTATAAAATAATGTTATGACAATAAGGTGTTTAGTAGTTATTTATCTTAGTTAGGATCTTATATTTCCGGACGGACTTTACATACAGTACTAATTAAACATGGATGCTGCACCAAATTTAGGATATCAAACTTATAACAACTAATAGCATTGTTTTTCTTACTATAAGAAAATTGATGTAGTTCCTCAATTGCCGGTAAAAAAAAATCTTTTACGAACAGTATTAACTAAAATTAAACATTCTACTTCGCACCGTTATAAAATAAAACGATTTCTAATATACAATATACAGGGTATTTATTCACTAGGTAACCGATAAACGTTAAACGTGAATAGAAGGCGTTTAATTGTTTCCAAATAAGTCTTATGCCCGGTTCAGACGTAGTCACTGATTTAGTAGAGTAAAGTAATTTAGTCGAGTGAGTCTACTGTTCACACAAGTGAAGTTAATTCGGAGAGTTTGCTTAATAAAATCGAGTCAAAATAATCGTTTACACAGAGCCAGTATTTATTTGAAATCGATTAGCAGCAAGTCGAGTAACAGTAGTGAATTTTCAAAAAAATGTACCTATTATTAAAATGAATGACAAAGTAAAATTGTCTAATCAAAACAATGATACTATAATGATAGATGTTTCGTTTCTGTCTATTTTTGTAAGATTCATTCCTAACGTCCCACAGGCACTCATATTTAAGATCAAATTTTAAAGTGGCATCTTCCGACCACCTTGCCAATTTCATTTCATGAAGTTGTTTGCACTGGTCAATTACTAAATCACTTGACCACCCGACTAAAATACTAGCTGGGTCTGAACTGGATATAACACTATTAATAACCAAGATTCATCCATTATTTTAGAACCACAAATATACAGCTCTTCATTTTAAAAAAATGTGTATGAGAATTTAGAAAATTTAATTTTGGGAATAAGCAGTTTTTACTAGAGGTCGTACGACCAATAAGAAATGTTACCTATTACACATTGTTGTTGACTAAAGACGTAACACCATGCGCCTTTTTCCCGTTCCTAGAACTTAAAAGATCCAAGGAATGACCGAGGTGAGTAATTTGAGGGAGGCAAAATAGATATTGATGATCAAATTTACATTTTTGGGGAAAATTGAAAGTCACATTTTATGAACATACCTCCTAAATAATGTTTTAAAAAATATAGTGTCGTAGAGATAGGTGTACGTTATTTTATATTTTGATTATTTTGGCCGTTTTAAACATGACATGACATTTTTTTATTAAAAGAAAAATCGTTTCGTAAAAGATTTATTTTTATTACTGCCTTAAAATCAGTAAGAATAGACGAATCAGATATAGTTCGATTATTAAATTCCTGAGATTTTTTCTTATTGTTTAAAAATTTTCATTTCTTAAACTCGCAACGGTAAAAATTCTAACCGATCACAATAATTTTGTATTTTCTTATAAAGCTTAACCTTTGATATCACACAAGTCATCGAAGTTTTCTTTACAGCATTCAATATTAAACGACGACGAAAAAAAATCGTATATACACTGGAGATCTAAAATATTAAATCTATTAAAACGTATTTATCCAATTACCTAAGGTGCGTTATGATTTTCGAGGGAATGTATGTACATTTATTTGACACACTCCCTACACAGCTTATTGGGTTAATACACAGCCATGCCCTTCTTAAAGCTATCAGCAATCCAACAACTAGGCCTAGACTGGTAAAAACCTGCAAAGAATCCCTTAATAGAGCAAGAGACAACGCAGTATGGGTACTGGCACATAAGAGGATTGCAGGTAATAACTTGGCGGTCCAGTTGGCTAAAGAAGGCTCCAAAGAAGACTCCATAGATCCGGAACCGTTTTTGGGCATCACAAATGATTGCATGAAAAGGGAAATAGGCTAGATAAATGCACAACTCAAACAAAGAGTTTAATGAACAAGGTAGATGAGGAACTCTCAATCAGGTTATTAAAACTGGGTAAGGGAGATTGAGTCATTGTTGAGGTATAAATGTTTGGGGTAAAACTTTAACTAATTCACTTTTATTGGTGGTTTTCCATCATATTACATCACAAACCTCACTGTCAAATGAATTGATGAATTGAAAGTGTATGTAAAGCCTTTTTGGTATTGGATTTAAACTGACGTCCTCTACGATGACAGAAATTGGAATACATGTACATATCATTTTAGTGAATGGTGAAACGTAAAGTAACTCGCTGGCAGCGGCAGGTGGATATGCGAAGAAATATCTAAAATAAAAGACATTATACTTCAAAATTAATATTTTCCAAAAATTAACGACGAACGTTTCAATTATAAATATTTGAAGTTCTCGAATTGAAAGTATTCTAATGTGTATTCGTTATATCCAGTGTATATACCCTATTTTTCGAATAACAGTTAAAAGTAGCCCTCTTACTAAATAACGCATAATTATAAAAGTTTTTATCAAGCCTTACGAGTACACATTTTATAAGTAAAAAAATAGTATTATGCTCATTTTTAAATTCGAAACAATTCAATTAGGATTTACCATTTATTTCAAAAGCTAAAATACTGGGTGTCCCAGAGGTTTCTGACCCATTTCAACTGCAAAAATCTCAGAATTCAGAAACGAAAGCGAGGTGCGTTATTAGATAAACAATTTCTTTTTATATAAATTTTTTTCAATATCAATGTTCAATCAGTGAAATCTTATATGTTGTTTTAAAAAATGTTAGTTTTTAAATGCAAATAATATTGTCTATTTCTTTAATGGAATGTTCTATATATTTTTATTCTATCTGAAAACTCTTATATAATTGGTTGAAGTTTAGATTACAAATGACTAATTTATTTTCAATGATGACATGATGAGTGTTTATTAGATAAAGATGTTTGACACATGCGTTTTAAATAAAAAAAACAATTACCAAATTGGCCTGCTAACCAATACCTAGTACGTTTCAAAAAATGTACACCGAATGTTTTTGATAGAAGCACGACTAAAATGAGTCAGAAACCTTTTGGATGCCCTTTATATTTTATTTACATCTTGAACGAAAAAGGTGTGCCAACAAAAATACTTATATACCATCTCCACAAAATCGTGTTCATTAGGTTTACTTTTTCGCTTCCCTGATATTTTTTTGTACTGTATACACGGCTTGTGAATGACTCTTATACTTCTGCCGTTAGACGTTTGATACAAATGAAACAAACAGTAACACCCTCTTATTTTAAGAACTCATTTGCATAGAGATGTGAGCGTGTCATATAGCCACAGCGATGTTCATAAATTTCTAATCCTATGACCAGTAAAAAAATTACCAGATCTCTGTAAGAATTTTGGCTATTTTATCTTTTGGAGACAATTTTAAAATCTAATTTATGTTCAATATACAGATGCCACTTGATCTAACGTGTATCACTAACTGAGAAATAAATTTGTAAAAAAAAACTATAGAAAGGTCACTAATATTAGTTTTCAAAAAAACTGGCTCTTAGTATTGAAATATAAAGATAGTCCTTTTTTATCATTTTTGGGGGAAATTAAACCACAATCTGTAGTTTCTGTATTTTTTTATCTACGGTTTCTGTAGCGTTCCAACTTATTATCAAGAATAATTATATTTTATGTCAGACCTGTACTGAGGATATGTAGAGGTTCATAAAGAAAAATGAAAAGACATACATCTGAAATCATATAGAACTGTCATCGAAAAGTCGAAAACTTTCTAGAGCATTAGAAAGGACCCCGCGCTTTTCTTATGACAAAGTGGCGTTCCGTCAAATGTTATAAATTTTGGATATGATGTTGTACTCGACTTCTTGACCAAAAGTGTCCATATACAGGGTATTAAAGTTGAAAAATCCGTGATTTTCGTGACCACGTAATTTTATTATTAACAAATAAATATGCATTTTTAATTGATAGTACCAATAATATGTTCTATTTTATCGTAAACTTACACATAAATAGTTCAAAATGTCAACATATACAGGGTGGGACTCAATTATACAAGGACGAATTTTTGGAATTCCAAGAAATTCTTATATTGAATGAAAACAAGGTAAGAAATAAAAATTTACTTCATATTCAATGTTCTAGTTCAATATACTAGTTCTAGAGGTCTTCCATACAGGGTGATTCTTAATGCAACCTGAAATTAGTTTTTTTCTTTATGAAATAAATAAGTTACACCATGTATTTTAAAATTAGTTTACGATGTTTAAAACGTATTGGTTACCTAGATATCAGTACTTTTCTTGAAATACAGGGTGATTTGCACATACATCTTGTTATTAAACCGACAAAAATTAGAGAAAATACACTTTTTCTGAATGACCCTGTATTTTATAATTAGATCCGTCAAAATGTTTAATTTATCTTGTTTTGTAATAAGCTTAAAATAGTAAATGAGCTGAAAAGATTTTATAATCTTACTATGACCAGTTTTTCAGAAACACGGTCCCGAGGGTAGAGTACTCAGCAGAATAGGGATAGTGAACGAAATTATAATCACATTTTTATTTAGGATACATACCGAAGTGTACCGAACCATTGATAAAAAGATGAATAAATTACAAGTATTTAATCATCCTGTACGCATGTACTACAGTAAATTAATAATAATGAAAGTTTCATTAAAAAAATGAGAAAAATGGAAAGGAGAATAGCCTGGAGGATAGGGAAATATTCTCTATGGCCTACAGTTTTGGCATTTTTGTTTTATGCTCTAGTTTCGATATGTCTGTTTAGTATATTTGTTATTTCGTTCCCAGTGTCTAATTTTTATTTTATTTGTTCATGTCTGGATGGATAGACGAGCCATAAACTTTTCCAATGATGTAAACTTAATTTTTCTGCTTCCGTCACTAAAACCGCATTTAAAACACGGGTTTGACATACGCAAAACGTCCGAAAATCACATCTCGTTAATCTTTTGTTTTTTAAACGTCACATCAAATGTATCTTCTGTAATTTATATTTAATATCCCGTGATAATTTTGTAGTTCTGTGTCATTTGGTTTTTCAATGACACGTCAGTCATTGTCTGTCATTTTGTGAATAGTAGTTACTAGTTTCATGAGGCACTCGTGACTAAAGAAACGTTTTTGACACTTAGTACTTTATATACTATTTCTTTAACAGTTACTGTGCAATTGTGCAGTACTAAACGATGGAAATTCTAATGATTTTATTTTAAAATATATAGGCTATTATACATAATTATGTGCGATGGTAGGTGTAATGTTGATGATCGGGAGACTGAATGAAAGATTCTCCAGCCCCTCATAAGTCCAACAATAAATAACCACAGTGGATATGCGTCCCTGACAAGTCGTTTTCCCACACCCAAGCCGAATAAAACTTGACACCACGGGGCGGGCTTTAACTGCATTTACTGGGAGACCCAAAATCGCACTTAGATTTTGAATGGAAATGAAATAGTCAGAGGGCACTTTCGTCATTGATACCAGCTCCACCAAGCCTTCCATTCGATGAGGGATTCTGAATATTCGGAAACATGATACAACTAAACGGAGTTTACAGGAGTAAACAGGAAAACCTCTGATCACCTGTCTTTTTCTCTCACTGGAGTTCAGACGGACATTCACAATTCCACAGCGCCCTATGGCTTGTTGCCTCTATCTATAGTATCTCTATGGAAATAACGTCTCACTATCAGAGTACAGAGCTCAAATTTTCACTACTCCAAAACTAACTAACTAACTAACACCTGATCTAGACATTTCGCGACTTTTCAATGACACTTCTAGTTAATTATAAATTCTCAGTACATGTCCGACGTAACAAAATGTTCAAGAAATTTGTCCTTATCCTGCAATTAAAACATGCAGAAACAAGGGACTAAAAAATAAATTTTGATACTAGCCCCACCAAAAATTAATATTTAAATCCTCAATAAGTATCCTCCCTGTAAGAATTGAAAATAAAAAGAATCCCAAAAGGTAAAATAATTTGGGGATGCATGTCTGCAAGTTTCGGTTTATAGATAGAACAAAAATCTACGAAAATTTTCAACAGATTTTGCAGAAGAATCTCTTGCCGGGAAAAACGGATTTTTCTTCCCGTGATCACAGATTAATCTGAGCGTACTGACTGCTATTAACGAACGGACCGACCAACCACAAATATAAACGAACTTCTTTCTCACTCAATATAGTTAATTTTTGCCAAAGACATGGAGAGTGACAAGTAAAAATTAAATGTTTGTATAAAAAACACAAGAGGTTATCAACAAAAACACTGCGATATTAATCTAGTGACTACAACATAACTTCACAAGATCCCAGATACTCAGATTAATCTTTTTCGTCGGTAAAAATTTGCATCCGAATTACCGAAAAGTTTAGATGTACCTCCCCTACCTCTAGATGTGATAAACGAACGATTCAAATTAGAAAAATTGATCATACGCAAATAACGAACGCAGCTAGAAAATACTCGTGATATATCGAATTTTTACAAAAATGAATATCTGAATTCAAAATTTTTCGCCATATATAGCTTATAACATGCATTGTAATAAAAGTACAACATAAATGTTTATGAAATTCAGTACACACAGTACCTACACAAACAAAAATTGAAAATAATCCTTCAACCAACCAAATACAGACTCTTACTATATTAGTTTCTTCAACTTTAACAATTAAACGACAATAATAGATGTCAAAATAATGTCAACATATTATTATTTATTTGTCATGAACAAGCTGAAACATAGAACAATAAGCGGAGATTATCGACAGCTTAACATTTTAACTAGAGACGTATCTGCATTATAAGTTGCATAATTTTGGTCAATTTTTGTTTCCATTTTTTTTCTGCTTATAAATTTATTTTTGAATAACCCATTTGCAACTTATTTATATGCTACTCAAAAATATGGGCTTGAATACCCTATCATGCAAATGGCCATCTTTGAGCCACAGTTGTCCCCTCCGCGACCTTCAAATCACTTGCTCTCAGACCCAACCCTGAAAGACTTAATCCTAAAGCAGGGTAGAAAATTAAATTAAAATTCAATAGTTCAGTTAAACTCGAACAAAAAAATGAATTAACTTAATGTTAGCAACACCTTTTACATTCAAGAAATGAATAGTATCAAAGCCCTATTAAATGTGTAGATTGTATGATGCGACGACTAAAGTTCGTGTGGAGAACGATTGGAAATTTAAGAAAAGTTGAATCTTTTATATCGAATTTTAGTTATATAATTTGTAAATATTTTAATCTTAAATAATCAGTTGCTTAAACCCTTACCTTAAACTTCCAAAATATTGGCACTAGTCAATTTATAAATAAAATTAATTTCATACTAATGTAGTATTAAGGCAAACTACATTGTTCAGTTTTTTTGCGATCAAAATACTCCCCATAACTTCGATGATACTTTACATACCAAACAAAAAAAGTACTTTCTTATACCCTACACGTGACAGTATAATCCTTGAGACCTTGCGATAACCATTTTCCTTACCGTTTCTTTAATTTCCCACCAGGGGTGTAGTTTTAGGAAGCATCGTTTGGAAGATGGCGAAATTCTAAATTTGTGTGCTTAACCTTGGACGAGGTAATTCTCCAAAAACTGTATCGCCATGAACGCTTTTTGCGAGAGCTTTTATGCTGGCAGCTATATCTATATTATCATCTTGAGGCTGAAATGTTTAATATGTAACTGTTAATAGTAGATTACGTAATCATGTGGAAATAGTTCATTTTCTGTGGAGACCGATGTTGTACCTCGTGAAACGTTAACTTTGCAGTCAACATTTGAAAAATATAAATTTTTATTTCTTTCTCAAAAATTGATTGTTGGTGGAATGGAGAAGTATACCAAAAATCAATAATCATTATAGTTTTGATTTCCAATATTACCGCGAAATTTGAAATATTTCAAAATTTATATATACGTCTACTTAGGTTGGGACCATATTATGTAAATTATTTTATTATTGGTTTTATGATAAATATATAAAAATATATAAAAAAAATTAAACTGGATATAAAGTACTGCATGTTTCAAAACTTAAATGTCACCACATTCAAATATCAATTTTTTTTAAAACATATACGAGGTAGGTACTTTACTCCTGAATAAAATTTCTATTTTTTGACAAACCTCGTATATGCCTTGAAAAAATTGATATCTGTTGGTGGCATTTCAAGTTTTGATCAATGCAGAACTTCTAATGAAGAATAATTTTTTTTCATAGAATCAATAATAAAGTTTTCCATATGGTTCCAACTTAATTAGACACTCTGTATATGAAAGGAGAAGCCTGTTCCTCACTACATTAAAGAGCTACTGGATATTAAGAAATTGTGCAATAATCCTAATATTAATTAGGGAAAACTTCTTAAGTATATGAACCACAGATTATAAGGAATTTACTTGGATTTCTGATAATATGTGTAAAATTTAGAATTCAAAGGACGCAATGTGTGGATGTTCAAATATTTATATTTAAAGTATTGTCTAGTTAGACCACAATAGATGTGCAAAGGTCGCAGTGGAATAGGTCGATTAACCACCTTATCAAATCAAATTGTCTAGTTATACAAAATGGATATGAATTTTTGGCATGCCACATGCCTTTGTCTCTTTCATTTTAATACTTATATACAGGGTGATTCATTAAGAATGTCCAATCTCTGAACTGCAGATTCTAGACCTCAAAATATGATGATTCTGCTCAACATGCCTTATGCAAATATTACTTTGATTTAATTAACACAAACAAGTGTAACTAGCGCCCTCTATTAGCAATGTTAAATTAGAGAGCAAATTATGATTCCTCATACCAAAAAACGTAAAATTACCAATTTTCAAAGAGAAATTGTGAAAACATAAAAAATTATTGCGAAAATCAAAATTTCAATTTAAACTTTAAACACCCCGTATCTCGGAAACTAGCAATATTTACATAAGGCATGTTGAGCAGAATCATCATATTTTGAGGTCTAGAATCTACAGTTCAGAGATTGGACATTCTTAATGAATCACCCTGTATAAACTCACATTTTCCTTATTTGCTTTTTTAATTCTATAGTAATTTATTTTAACTAAAATAGATTTTGTAGTTTTTTTTTCTTTATTTGTAACACAAAGTAATATTTTAGCACAATTTCTGGGCTAAACAAGTTCTTAGACCATCCAAGCTCCTGGTCCAAACAAGTTTCTGGGCCAACGAAATTCCTGGAATATACCATTCCTAGTCAACACAGATTTAAGAGATAAAATGTTGTGGAGTTGAGTTCTTATGAGGCTCAAGTCCTTGGATTAGACTAGTTCCTGCAATGATACTTTCTGGAAGGAATAGCTCAACGACGTAAAAATCTCTAAATTTAGTCACTGAATGACATAATTCCAAATCGGAAAGTAATTTGTAAATTTTGTAATACTTTGACTCGTTTAAATTCTTATTTTTGTACTTCAAACCCCTTTCTAAAATTTCAAAATCTATTTCTTTATATTATAATTAATATATTTTTTTATCTATAAAGTTTAATTTGGAACACAGTAACCAACATTACAATTTCAGTGTGTATCTAGATATTCAGGTAATAATTCTATCTTATGTAATTTTTGAGAAACTGGTCATGGGTAGTCATCGTGAACAACCTTGTATTTTCTTTAAAACTAGTCAAAAATGTCATTAAATATAAAGTTTTCAATGGTAGTCTTTCAAAAACAATACTTACAATTTCATCCAAATCTTCAGTAGATGGATTCCTAGCTTGTGATAAAAACGTCGGAATATTCATAGGTAACGATTTTGCTATGCTACCTCTCACAGATCTTTGTCTTGGTATATTCACTCGATCATCTTTAATATCTAAAAAAACCAAAAACAAAGATCAGATGAAAATGAGTTTCTACGTAGAGCAGTCACAAACGGTTGGAAATTGGACGACTCACGCGCATGCGTCGTTCAGTCTACAACCGTTTGTGATCGCTCTGCAAACAAACCTAATATTAGACAGCTATTTAAGGGTGATACTGATAAGTTGGGAATTCTGGAACCGTTGAAGATATTTGACAGTGAACACTGTTATAGTGTAACTATTGTTAAAGTGATGACCCATATTTTTAATCCCTTTGAAGGAAAAAGCCGCCCAATCGCGTGCATAATAGTTATTTACGTTATTTACATATGGGAGTGAAAGCTGGGTTCTTACGAAATTACAAACGGTGAAATGAAGTATCTGAGAGCAGTATTAGGAATCACAAGAAGGGACAAAATTCGAAATGATTATATAGGAGAACAGCTAGAAGTAGAACCTCTGGGTAGAAGCATAGAAAGGAATCAGTAAAGGTGGTATGGCCACTTAGTACGCATGAAAAACAAACAACAGGCAAAAGTGATATGGCAAACAAAGCCATGTGGAAAGCGACCAAGGGGAAGACCACGAAAAACCTGGGATGATGCAGTAGCGGAAATTCTGAAAGAGCGTGGACTAAATCGGCTGGAGGCGAAGTTAAAGGCTGGTAATAACCGGAATGGGCTAAATTTGTTGAAAACACCTTAAAACCTTAGGGTACATTAAGGTTCTGATTATATATAATATATACGCAATTAGTGGGATGTGGGATATGGACATTATTAACGCACGCACGTACGTGAAGTTTGCACGACGAGGCCGTAGGCCGAGTCGTTTAATTACATAAGTGCGTTAATAATTCCTATCACACGTGTTACGTACAAAATTTTATCTACAACTGTTTATTAGTATTATTAACAGTACCTATATCATAGAATTAAAAAAAAAAGGTCTATCCAACGTATTTTTAATAATATCAACTGCAAACATAAAGTACTGTGTATCATATTCTGTGACCATAGCAACAAAGACAAACAAATCTGTGAAAATAAAATAAATTATAGTTATGTCATCAAAATGTTCAATGTTGAATGAACAAAAATCTATAAAATTGAGTTCAAGCGAAGACAATCTCCTTTCGGAAATTGAAAATGCAGCTTCCAGTGTTATTTTAAATATTTAATTCTGGTTTTAATATTTTTCTAAATTCTTATTATCGCACTAGTGCGGTAATGTATTAAAAAACGCACTAGTACGGTAATTTATTGAAAAATGCACTAGTGCGGTAATATACGTCATTATGACATTGAAAATAGTGTCAAATCGTACCCGTTATATGACAGTTGTAGATAAAATTTTTTTATAAATTCGAATATTGTGAAATAATACTTTTCAAATGTAATTAAAATTAATATAGTGGATTAAAATTAACCTGCATACAATTTAAGGTCATTACATTAACATTAGTTACACTATACGACTGCATCAACACATTACACTACATTACGCGCGTATCGATAACCAAGTTATCTTCTTCAGATACTGAGCTGTTTAGTTTACCTTTAGTCTCTGAAGAAGATAATTTGGATATCGAAACCCGCGTAAGGTAGTGTAAAGTGATAGTGTTGGAGTAGTGGTATTGTAGTGATTAAGTTGACTTATCATTCACTGCATTACGTGTCTAATGAACTATTTTAGTAATATAGGCAACTACTGTAGAACAAATTGACTTTCACCCTGACGTTATCAACAATGATCAGTAGTAAGGACAAACTTTATATGCCTCATCCTTTTCTACTAACAGTAGAAACACTTCATACAATATGTAAACTTCTCTTTCAAGCAATGAAAAGGGATAGCGTCAAAAATATTAATCGGTTGTACTTATAAGAATTTATTTTGACCTATTATGACAACTGTCAATATTTTTATACGTCGAGTTTTGTTCAAAGCGTTTTATCACCAATTAATTCCGTCATAGGCCAGATGCCTATCTATTTGGAAGTAATCTGTGATTTATCAAGTTATAGCTCTCTATATTTTTCAATTAAGTAACTAACAATGCTATTGCATTTCTATACCTTGTTTTTAAACTAAGAGGAGCGAATTGAATTCAAGTTGGCATTTCTGCAGCCTAGTCATTGGATAAATTGCCGCCCGTTTCACACAGCTTTTTTGATACCACTGACAATGACAACGATATTTGTCAGTCTTTTGTTTATACAGTATGCCAAAA